>PVJS01008950.1:0-25092 GCA_004027185.1 Glis glis | reverse complement strand
ATATGTAGACCAGATTCTGTTTTATGTACTAAACTCTGTCTGATACACAGAGCACCATGAAAAATAAAAGACCAACAGTAAACATATGCTGTTGACATTTTCATTTCATTAATAAAGAAATAAAGCCTAGGAAAGCAGAAAATTTACTAAGGAGAGGAAATTTGAATTATAATAATAATTTTCTGTTAAGTTACTAAAGTAGCAAGAAAATTCGAATGGTATCAAATTTGGGAAATGATACATGTCCCTAAGATCCACAATCTGTAACTGCATAATATAGATTCTGAGTTTACAATAAAAAAGCATTCTTAATTTTGTTTAACTTAGTGTTTCCTAAATTCATTTCAGAATGACAGTCATTATTTGCAAATGCTGGTATACTTAATTTTGAGGGGAAAAGTAAAGTGTCAATATAATTTACTAAGAAAATACCCAATAGAAACTTCTTCAATAAGACCCCCAAAGCTCAGGAAATTAAAATGAAAATTAACAGACAGGATAGCATTAAACTAAAAAGTTTCTGTACAGCAAAGGAAATCATCAAAAGTCTAAAGAGAGAGCCTATAGAATGGGAGAAAATCTTTGCCAGCTACTCCTCTGATAGAGGACTAATATCCAGAATATGCAAAGAACTTAAAAGACTTAACACACACATACACAAAATAAACAATCGACAAATGGACAATTAAACTAAATAGATACTTCACAAAAGAAGAAATACAAATGGCCAATAAATATATGAAAAAAAGGTTCAACACCATTAGCAATCAGGGAAATGCAAATCCAAACTACACTCAGATTTTATCTAACCCCAATTAGAATGGCAATCATCAAGAAGTCAAGCAACAATAAATGCTGGTGAGGATGTGGGAAAATAGGAACTCTTATACACTGTTGGTGGGATTGCAAATTAGTACAGCTTCTATGGAAATCAGTGTGGAGATTCCTCAGAAAACTGGGAATGGAACCATATGATCCAGCTATACCACTCCTGGGTATCTTTCCAAAGGAATTTAAATCAGAATATTATAGTGATACATGAGTATCCATGTTTATAGCAGCACAATTTACAACAAATACCCAAATTATGGAACCAACCCAGCTGTCCATCAACAGATGAATGCATTACAAAATTATGGGATGTATACACAGTGGAATTCTACTCAGCAATAAAAAAAGAACAAAATTACATCATTTTCAGGAAAATGGATGGACCTAGAGAACAATATGTTAAGTGAGAATAGCCAGTCACAAAAAGTAAAGGGTCGTATGTTTTCTCTCACATGTAGAAGCTAGGGAATAAGGGTACCAGAGTGAGTTTAGATAAAGGAGGAGAAACCCCAGTGGAGCAATGGAGGGGGTCTAGGGTAAGGTGGTGGTGATGAGGAGAATTAATGAAGGACTTGATGTTATGTACATATTTGAAATGTATGTACATATATGAAATTATCAATACTGATCTCAATATCATGTATGGATAAGGGGAGAAAATTTGGAGGGAGCCAGGGTGGGGGAAGCTCACCAAGTGATATGCGCATGTATGTCCCTATCACTCTGTACTACATTATAATGTAAGATTACAATGTACCAATAAAAGTATATTTTTTAAATGCTATGAAAATAACTACAACAAAATGTTAAACTTAGAGAGAATGTTTAAAATATTAAACAGTTATACTTCCTTCAAAAAAAGCAAAAAGAAAATATCTGAAATATCAAACAAAAGATCAAAATTTAGAAAGCAAAGACATGTTGATGAAAAGTCAAAGCCATAAAACCAATACAACACAGTTAAGGTTTAAATAATTGTTAATATAGTAAATTTAGTATGCATATTGGGGGAAAGGCTTAAAAGAGAAGCTAGAGTAATGATAATACTATGAATTTAAAACCCTATAATATTCCAGCAAAACCTAAGAAATATGGAAGAGGGAATGAAGAAACTATATATGCTAATTTTTGTATAATACACTGAGAAGGTCAACAGATTTGGGTTCATCTTTAGCCCTGATGAAGAAATTTAGAAAATAAATATTTGATTCTATGGTAATATGAATGCATTAGGATCAATAATTTTCAATCAATAGAAAAAAAAGAAACCTTAGTAAAGAGAAAAACATCAAGAAATTGTAACATTAGATGGCCACTGTTAAAACTCTGTAGTGACAACCATGAATGTAAAAAGTAAAAACACACTGGATTTCCAAGAAATCTTCAGATCAAAAGGGAGATTTTTTAATGTTGCTAAAAATTACACAGTACTGATAAAGGAAAGGGGTACTGTACTCCCCCACCTCTCGGAGTGTTAAGTCCCAGCCTCCAGAAGTGCTTCCCTTTGTTGTTTCCACAGGGATAACTTACTTGATCAGTGAAATTAAAAATATATATATATCACTGTGCAGTCATGGCATCCTATCTGGCACCCTCTCTTAGAGCCACCTATCCAAAAACCACATAAGCCCTATGTGGAAACCTCCCTGGGTGTCACAGGATGGTAAAATTAATGTCTGGCTTTGGAGAAATTCAGCCCCTTCCCACCAAAACCCCTCCAGTGAGTAATAAAACAGAGCACTTGCTGTGCAGGCACAGCTTCAAGATACGCTCCCTAGCATACTCATTCCAACCAAACCATGTCCCAGCCCTGCTACTTAGAAATTCTGAAGCTACCACCATTTCCCATTTTAACTATTCCATTTATGATGACATAGTTAAAGTGAGTAGTAGAAAGTGCACTTTGGTTAGAAGGCCAAGTTAAATCTTCCAATTCAGTTAAGCATGCAATGAAGCTCATGTTTCATCCCAATCTGACTTCCAACTATCTTTCTCAATTAGTTTATAAACTGAAAAGGATAAAGCTGTGGATAATTAACACTCTGTAAACCTCCAAAATGGGGGCTATTAACTTTAATGAAAATACATTAAAGCAATATATAAGAAGAAATTGACAAAATCATATTCTACAAGAGAGACTTAAATGCTCTCAATCCTTGACTGAGCAAAAGGACAAAGAGTAGAATAGGAATTAGAGGACTTGAAAAGTAAGAATTTGAATAAAAATAAAATTAAAATGTGTACATTCTTAGCCAGGCCTGGTGGCACATTCCTGTAATGCCAGGATTTGGGAGGCTGAGACAGGAGGAAAGCAGATTTGAGGACAGCCTCAGCAATTTAGCAAGACTCTCTGCAAATAGGGCGGGGGTGTAGCTCAGATGTAGAATGCTCCTGGGTTCAATCATTAATACCAAAAAAATGTACATTCTTTTTATGTATTTATTCATGGAAAAACTGGCAAAACTTGATCATATGCTAAGCTTTCAATAGAATCTCAATAAATTCCAAAAAGTGAGTTCCATCTACCATATTATCTGTTTGTAAAAATAAAATCAGAAATTAACAATACAAAATGACAGCGAAATAAAATTTAAAATGAAACAAATATAATTCTAACCCTCCATCAAAGAGATAATTAAAATCACAGTTTCAGATAATGACAGTGTATCAGATGTGTCTTGTGTACTATTTCATATCCTGGTACTGGTCTCACCTCTGATTCCAGCTATCTATGGCAAATATTTATTACCACTTTTTTTTTCTTTTACAAATGGCAGCTCACCTTAAGGGGGAGTCATGCTCAGCACTCATGGATTCTCAAACAGGAAGTGTGGGGAGGTTAATGCATTCAACCAACAAGGATCGAAGTCAGTGAAGAAATACTTCCCTTTGTTATTTGGGGAGAAAATTTCCAAGATGCAATCAGTATAGTCCTCAGAATGTCCCTGTGAGATCAAGGACCATTTCTCATAATGATTATCAACTCACTAAAGCATACATGTGTCAGAGTTCTCCCTCCTTTCCCTGTTTCATTCTCTGTAGTCCCTCTTCCCACTTTTTGAAATCACTTTCCAAATCAACTACTTATACACAAGCTCTTGTCTCAGGTTCACTTTTCCCTTTCTGAGGAATACAAAGTAAGCCAAGAATAGGCCTGTAAAGTAGACCCTGTGTATGATATCCAAGGCCAAATCACTAGTCAGATGGCAACAAGAATCCCACCACAGTGAGATGAACTTCAGGTGACAGAGATGACTACGGTCATTACTGCAAAAGGATTGTCTCTGAGCACTGAATATATATATATATATATATTTTTTTTTCGGTACCGGGGATTGAACCCAGGGGCGTTGTACCTCCGCGCTCCACCCCCAGCCCTATTTTTTTTATACTTTATTTTGAAACCGGGTCTCACGAAGTTGCAGAGGGCCTCACTAAGTAGAGAGAGAAAGAGAGAGAGAGAGAGAGAGAGAGAGAGAGCTGAGGTTGGCCGCGAACCCGGATCCTCTGGTCTCCGCCTCCCAAAGTACTAGGATTACAAGCGTGCGCCACCACGCCCAGCTAGCACTGAATATATTTAACTACAGAGTTAAGACTAAAACACATGCAGGATAGGGTTCAGAGTGCAAATGTTTTATGTCCTGATATGATAGAAATTACAAAACTAATAAAAGTTGGGAAGAGAAGGGAGAAAGAAATTGCCTCATCTATAATAGTTTAGAGTTGAAAGATATTTAAAGCTAAAGAACCAAGTAGTAGAAATATAGTATTCAACAATATAAAGATAAAGAATAATAAAAAAGATAATATTGTCAACTAAGACCTATTAGAGAAAAAGGGTCAGGGGGATAAACATGCTGATTTTTAATGTGGCTGGATAGGTAACTAATAGATACCATCTACAGTAATAGAAGGCAAAGGATTCTAGGCACTAGAAAAAAAAATGCACAGACCTTTCTTAATATCAAAAAAGTACACACACACAGGCAAAGAAAACAAGCCACATAATAAGGGACATTTAAAAAACTGCTGAAACAGAGTACATAAAATAACAATATGGAACAAAGACCAAACTTATCTAAATATCGATAAATGTCAAGTTACTTAATTTATACATTTAAAGAAAGGTTTTCAGGCGGGATCACAAAATAATATGCAACTCTATGCTTTATACAAGAGACATATCTAAAATCTAATGATCCAGAAAGGTTAAAAATAAATAGTAGGCAAATATATTCAAAATAAAAATAGGATCAAGATCTTAATACCAAAAAGGTAGAATTCAGACCAAAAAGCAGTAAATAATCCATTAAAATAAAGACTTTGTTAAACCTAAGGGCACAATTCAAAGTGAGGATAAAATTGTAAATCTTTTATGCATCAAGTAGCACCTGAGGATATTGAATAAAGCAAAAATAACAGAACCTACAAGAAGAAATATAAACACATTTCATTAACACAAGTTACCACATTGTTAGACCAAAAGAGACAAGACTATAATTCTATCTATAGCCACCAAAAAAAAAAAACATTTAAAAACAATTGAAGAGCCAGGCGTGGTGGTGCACGCTTGTAATTCCAGTACTTTGGGAGGTGGAGACCGGAGGATCCGGGTTCGTGGCCAGCCTCAGCTCTCTCTCTCTCTCTCTCTCTTCTCTCTCTCTCTACTTAGTGAGGCCCTCCGCAACTTCGTGAGACCAGGTTTCAAAATAAAGTATACAAAATAGGGTTGGGGGTGTAGTGCGGAGGTAGAACACCCCTGCGTTCAATCCCCGGCACCGCAAAAAAAAAAAACAAAAAAACAATTGAAGAACCATTGTTGATTAAAATATTCAAGTAAAATGAGGAAACATATATATTTGCTTAGCATGATTAATTTATCTTGGCCTAAAAGTTAGAATCATGCTTAAAGACATAGCAATAGAAACATTCCTACTAAAATTATTTAATTACAAGATAATTATGACCACTACCACTGTTACTGGGTAATAATTCTTCAGACTTGTCTTCCAAACAGAAAGATTATAGGAGAGAAACACAGATCATATAAGCATAAAGAATCTATTTAGTGAAATGAAAGTATACCCCAGAGAATGTGGAGTGGGCAGTCCCAAGAGAGGAGGGGCTTGGGGTCTTCCAAGTGGCGGAAACCTCCCTCCTCATGTATCCTGTATTTGGTGCAGTCACCACTATTTCCCATCATGGCTTAGTATGCCTGTGCTCATTCCACCATGCTGGAAAATTTCCCATCAGTACCTAAGCAAAAGTCCTGGGATGGGGGTTAAAACCACATGTGAATGATATTACAATGAACCTGGGTTATCCAAAGGATACTCAGTACTCTGTGTGTGTTCCAAAGTTGGAAAGCCCCTTAAGCTGGTTATACCTTTTTAGATTTAAGAAGGTAGTATCTGGCCTTAAAGGTGCCAGTTTATGAGCGGGGTTCTCCATCACCTTAGGTGGAGTGATCTTTCCTAACTCAAAGTAGAGTGAGTTCTACCCCTCCCTTTCATCTCCTTGTTCATGTCTGCCTATCTACCCAACCTAACATCACTATTATAACATTGTGCTGAAGGAAGGTGCCAACACATTAGCCAAGAGAAAGCAATAAGAGAGATGTTAAAGGAAAATGAGGAGTTAAAACTATCATTAACAAGACAGATGTGGTGGTGCACACCTGTAATCCCAGTACTTAGGAGGCTGAGACAGGAGGAGTGCAGGTTTGAGGACAGCCTCAGCAACTTAGCAAGACCCTGTTTCAAAATAAAAAGTAAAAAGAGCTGGGTGTGTGGTTTTGAGGTGGAACGTCCCTAGGTTCAATTCCCAGTTAAAAAAAAAATCATTATGAAATGATTACATATACATACAAATAGTACCCAGATAAAAGATATGATGGGCTGGACGTAGTGGCACACAATTATAATCCCAGTACTTGGGAGGCTGAGACCATAGGATCCGGGTTCATGGCTAGCCTCAGCTACTTAGTGAGGCCCTCCACAACTTAGTGAAAAATAAAGAATAATTCTTTCAAAATAAAGAATAAAAAATAGGGCTGGGGGTGTAGCTTGGAGGTAAGAATGCCCCTGGGTTCAGTCCCCAATACCAAAAAAAAAAAGATATGATGAAAGTAACATCAGAGTTACAGTGGCAACAAAAGATTAAAAATCTAGGAATAGCCAGGCATGGTGGCGCACGCCTATAATCCTAGTACTTGGGAGGCTGAGACAGGAGGATCACAGGTTCAAGGATAGTCTCAGCAAATAGTGAAACTCTCATCAATCTAACAGGACCCTGTTTCAAAATAAAAAAAAAATAAGGTAGGGCTGGGGTGTAGTTCAGAGATAGAATGCTCCTGTGTTCAATCCCCAGTACCACACACACACACACACATCTAGGAATAAACTTACCAAGAAATGTGTAAGATGTGTACAAAAGCAATAACTGCAACAAAACTTTAAAACATTATCCAAATATACAAATTGAACAGAAAAAAAACCCATATTATATCCTTAGGCAGGCCAAACATTATAAAAGCATCAGTTTAACTTGATTTTAATAAAAATATCAAAAGACTGGAAAAATGAAACAAAGTTATTTTAAAGTTTTTAAAGCAAGAGAGAGAGAGAGAGTATAAAAACTCTGGAAAACTTGAGATGAGTAATGAGGTGAGAATCTAGTACCACTAGATATTAAAATATACTTTATAATTTCAAGTTAAAACAGAGTAATAATTGGTACAGGAATAGACAGGCAACCAATGGAACAGAATAGAAATTCCAGAAATAGATCCAAATGCATATCATAATTCAGTATATGAAAAAGTGGAATTTCAAAGCCAACTCCAAAAGTAGGCTTTTTAACATATAGTGTCAGGACAACTGGACAGACATTTGATAAAAGAAATTGTTAAGGCCATGTCTTATAGTCTACATAAGTATATATATAAATACAAATTCTATAGAAAATGGAACTTTAAAAAAGTGTCAGATGAAAGCAAGGAATTCCTTTATAACCCTAATATGACTAAAAATAAATGACTAATAAATTTTACATAAAATTAAAAAGTATGCATGGTGAAAAGAAAAAAATATAATAAGCAAAATCAAAAGACAGCAGACAGACTGGGGGAGAGGGAAATTTCCAAGTCATATCACTGATAAAGTATTAACCTTTCTAATATCAAGCCTAGAAATAAAGATCAGTTACCTAATAGAAAAAAATGGGGAAAGGATATGAACAAGCAGTTCAGAAATGTATGGCCTTTAAATCTAGTCTCACATTTACTAAGGAAAATGCAAATTTACTTACCTAATATTGAGATGAAAGGCCAAAGAGCATGTAAACTGGTTGAAACTATGGAGGATAATGTTGTAGCATCTGTTAAAATAAATGATATAACCCTGCCCCATCAATTCCACTTCTGGGAATTTGTCCTATAGGTATGCTTACACATATGTGAAACTGATGTACAAAGGCACGAAATTAAGCCTCATGTGTAATAGCAACAACCAGAAGCAATCCAAATGCCCATCAGCAGAATTGGTAAATTAACTCGGGTATAGCCACAAAAATGGAACACCAATGAAGCTATTTTTAAAAAGTAAAGGTGCTTTCATTATATGGTATGGAAAGATCACTGACCTGGTTTCCTAGGGCTGCCTTAACAAATTATTATTTACTGGGTGGCTTTAAAGCAGTGAATTTATTCTCTCATGGTTCTAGAGACTGGAAGTTCTAAGTCAAGGTGTTGAGGGCCACATGCCCTGTAAGGCCCTAGGAGGATCTGTTCTATGCCTCTCTCTTAGCTCCCCGTGGTTGCTGGCCACCCTTGGCATTCCTTGGCTTGTAGACATCACTCTAGTCATTTTCTCCATCTTCACATAGCATTCTCTAAATTAGTGCTGGATTAAGTAATTGGGCACTATAGTGCGCTGAGCTGACACATAAAACTAACCACAGTAAGAAATACATTAAGTGGAAAATAAATCAAGTTAACATAAAAACGTGTAAAATAAGCTACCTTTTATTTACAAAAACAGGAAAAGTAAGACTTTGTATAAGTTGTGGATAGATTCTCAAGACCAATGAAGAAAGTTTAGTTGCATATATGTATATTTGTAACCAGTTAGATTTGGGACAGGGGAGAGAAACAAGAATTTACTGTATACCTTTTGTATCATTTTGACTATTGAGCCATGGAACATATTACCTAGGCAAAATGTTTAATTTTTAAAAGTAAGATGCAATAGTGAGATAGATGGTATTGGCCCAGGAAAACAGGACAATCATGAGAACATGATATAAAGTGCAGAAATAAATACACACACAAACACACATGAAATGTACTTCAAATGGGTTGATAGAATTAAAGGTTCATTTCATGTTCTTTCGCTTATCTGTATTGACTGTTTCTTCAATGAACATGTTTCTTTTGTTGGAACAAAAACAATTTAAGATGTCTTTAATCTCTTTGGGAAAGTTTAACAGAAGCAAACAATTAAGGATCAAAGCCTTTTTAGAATAAAAGGATTACTTTTCTTCCTAAAAATGTTTAAAAACTAATGTCCTCTCCTGTTAAAAAAGAAAGAGAAACAAAGAAGGAAAGAGGATTAAAAAGAAAACAAGAAAGAAAAGATAGGAGACCCAGCAACTTCACTAACTGTATAACTCAGATATTTATGAAATTCAGAATTAAAAGTGAGAAATGACTTTTAAGGAAACCATTTTTTCCTGGTGGAAACTGTTGACATGATCGTTATTGTTGCCTTGTTTGTATTCATGCCTTTTACACACTAAATAGCCTTGTGCAGACCCAGATCAGTGATCTTTGGTGTAGCTTTTCCCGCTGTTTGCTGGACACGCCTGTACACACATCCCACAGCAAACGCAGCGTGTTTAAGATGGAGCTGCGCATCACTTCCTACCTCCCAACTCTGCTTATCTCATAGTCTCCATTTCAGTCAGTTTCACTGTCATCTGTTACTCGGGGCTTCTTCTCTCTCTCTCTCTCTTTCCCTCTCCCACGTCCAATTGATTACCAAGGGCTGTCAATTCTGTCTCACAAATAAACTCTACTATTCATTTATGTAGTATATTCCCACTGACCCTTTCATTATTTCTTATCTGCAATTCCTGAGTGGTTCAATCCATCTTCCACATTAGTATGACAGTGACTGTTCCCAAATGAAAATCTTATATCATATTACCATCCGAAAATCCTCTTATGACTTTTAGAAATTGCATTACATGCAATAGGAGCTCCATTAGCACATGTTAAATGAATGAACAAATGGACAACTGCATCATGGGCAATGAGCAGGTTCAGACATAGTTATTTTCATACTAATCAGCCATAAAATATTTGTTAGGAGAAACATCAACCAGTTAAAGCCATTTGCTAGGCTGTAACCTCTGAAACAACTGTCCAAATCAAATCAAAGTATTATAGATGACATTCTATTTTTCTTTGTCAGCCTCTTCATTTTATTAAATCAAACAGGGACATTGCTTGCAATTCATATGAAATTTTGGAATCAAATACACCAATAATTAATTATTACAATAACCACAATAGGATTTTTGCAGGGCTACAGACACAGTGGAGATGCAGTTTCCCAGTGGTGACTTAAAATTCCAAATTCTTTCAGCTTCAATCCATATATATTGAGCAACCCAAAGGAATGCTCTCCCTAAAATAAAAATGACTAATTCTCATCCACTAAATTATTATTCAAAACACATTCTTTGTAAGCATACCTAAAAACGTTTCTCTAATGCTAAAAGCATCCAGAGATATTCAGCACTCATCTTGCTATAAATTTAAATGCAATCCTGACCTCTATTTCTATGAATGAATAAAAATGTTACTTGAGCAATTTGGCTTTTGCAGTTAATCAAGAGAATTGTATCTTTAAGAGTATCCTAGCAACCTCTCAGCAGCTAAGGAAAAACCCAACTGACAATGTACACCGATTTAATTATGCTGCTGGACTCCATCAAACTTTGTAGTTAATCAAAAAGATACTTAAAAACAGAAACAGAAATTAAGCTACAGCTGAAAATGAGCATTCCAGGCGAGGATGAAAAAGGGAGGAATTTCACAACTAAATGAGGACGCTTTCCTCTAGAGCATGTTTATGAATAAGCAGAGTGGTAAGGAAATTGATAAAGTCATGATTCCAGTGGAAGTGTCAGAACCAATACATTAATTACGCTAAGAGATTGTGAGTCCCCAGGCCACAATTACATCGGGGTAATCACAGTTTTATAGATATATTCAAAACCTGCAACTCTACTACATTTTCATTGGCCTGCCAAACATACATTTTCTAGTGGTGATGTATTTTATGAGCCCTGAGCTCTGGAGAAATACGCTTCTCTTGAATACACATTTAGAAATGTCGCAATTTTCATAATCACCACCACCACCCCATTATCAGTATCACTATTTTACATGGCCCGATACTTGGCACTGTATAAACAGATTCCACAAAAACAGGTCTGTTCAAGGTGCAGTGTTTTTTGTTGGTTTCTCTTTGTTTGATTTTGTAATAGACATAAAAATCCAGGAAGCCAAAGAAAAACATATGGAGACTTTGTATTAGAAACAAAATCCAAACTCAGGAAACATGGTGGACCTTGTTCATAAATAAATATTTCTTCTGTATATATATGAGAATTCTTGTTTATACACATCTGCCTTCGCAGATGGTAAGGAGTGGACCCATGAGAAATTTCAATACTGAGCTCTATTTTACTTTAAAATGTTTCCTGTATATAGGCTAATTTCTTTTTAGGTAATTTTAATATTTCCTAAACTTCAAGCATAGAAACTTCTTGCTTGGACCATTAAGGACACACACACACACACACACACACACACACACACACACATTCAAAACCCTGAAATGTAAAGAAACCTTTTGCTAAAACAAAATGCATGTTCACATAGAATGTCTAATTTAAACCCCATTGATAAGTTCTTTTTGAGGGATTGCCATAAGGATATTTTAAAGGTTCTTCTGAAAATCTGGGGATTATAAGCTTCAATGGAGGAAGCCACATGAACTACTCAATCTTTTTGGTGTTGGTTGTTTTAATAGAATTCCCCTTTCCTATTTCAAATTTTCTGACATATTAACCAGAGAATTGACAGTTACAGACTACAACTGTAGTTCTAGTCTAGCAATTGTGCCATGTGAGAAGGCAGAGGTGAATCCATATACTGCACCTGCACACCCTGACTGCAAGCCCTAAGTGCTAAGTTTGAATATGCAAAATCCTACAGGAAGCCATTTCTGTATATAAAAGGACACCCCTTATCCCACTGTTACCTTAGAAAGTGGTTCTGAAACTTGAGCTACATCAGGACCCCTCCTTGGGAGGCTTGTTCAAATATAGATTGCTGGCCCACCCCCCGAGTTTCTGATTCTGAAGGTCTGGATGGAGCTTGAGAACTGACATTTTTATCAGGTTCCCAGGGGATGCTGCTGCCATCTGGGGAAGACTTAGAGGCTATTGCCTAAAGATAAATTTGCCTCTTTAAATGATGCTGAATCTGTATTCAAGAGGAAAATGGTGGTATTATCCAAGGAAACACTAGTATTTTCTGCCTAGGACAAGGAATTCATGATATTTCTAATAAAAGTAGCTTTGAGAGTCAGGGGCTCCATTGTTCTGAGTTGAGACCCTGATCATTACATGTGAAGCAGTAACACTAACAGGTTTTCCTGGTCTATGTTCTTTGGTTCTACTGATTCTACTTCTCTATTGATAATTATTTCAGATAAAAAGCATGCAGGTTTGTATTGATTAGTTGAAGGAACTCCTCTGTAAGTGCTTAGAGAAGTAAATATTCAGATATGACATAGACTAGAAACAAATATTGAAGCTAAATTTAAGATTTGGGGGGAACATCTTATACAAGAAAAAAACTTCAATAAACCTGTGCTTTTATGTGTACCTAGAAGTTTCCAGTATCCACCATTGCCTACACATGGCAATTCTTAGACTGAAATTTTATATTCAGGTCAGTTAAAAGGAGAAGAAAGATAGTCGCCTTTGGCCGTGGTGTTTGGGGCATCCCGGTAGCTTGCAGGAAGGCTTCATTCTGAATTCTAGTGCCCTGCCATCAGACTACAGTCTTGGCTCCTAATCTGTATCTATTATTCCTCCATGGAAACAGCCAGTGAAGCAAAACTATGTGTGTAAAAGTGCTTCTCCTGCGGGCCGCTTGTTTACAAAAACAGCAAAGAGCTTTCCATGGAAGACTGTAATCTCTGCAGGAGTCTGTAAAGTCAAGAAAAACTTCAATCACAGATGGCAGATTATGGGGTTAGAAAATGAAACGCATGCTTAGTTCTTAAGATTCCATATTGATAAGCTTCTGTTAAAAATGTTTGGGGTGTGAATACAGAATTTTTAAAGTAATGGATAGTTCTCACTCTACTGACATGCCTCATTATTTCCTTCTCTCAAAAACATAGCATCTCAGCTGGGCGTGGTGGCGCACACTTGTAATCCCAGTACTTGGGAGGCTGAGACTGGAGGATCTGGGTTCGCGGCCAGCCTCAGCTACTTAGTGAGGCCTCCGCAATTTAGTGAGACCCTGTTTCAAAATAAAGAATAAAAAATAGGGCTGGGGGTGTAGCCTGGAGGTAGAATGCCCCTGGGTTCAATCCCCAGCACCAAAAAAGCCCCCCCAAAAAACATAGCATCTCAATCATCACAATAAACTTGTCAGATGTGATCACCCCCATTTCGTATCTGAGAAACTAAGAAACATTAAATTATTTCACCAAAATAGTTGGTAAGTAGTAAGTGACAAACTTCAACCCATATCCTGACCCCAAAGTCAGTGTTTGTTTTTTCGTCTATTCTACTTGGGCTGCCCATTTCTAATTTTTATTTTTAGATTGAGATTGAGTATGTCCATTTCTGTATAGATATATATTTTACAAATATAGCATTTTACCATGGGGAAATATATATCTGGTTCTCAAAAGCCTTTTCTATGAACTCCAAAATGTAAATGTCTTGCATATTTCTGATAATCCTGAAAGAACTTGCCCTTCAATGACCAGTGGCATTCACAGTGCAACCCAGTGGTTGTAATCCTATTACAGAAATACTTTGTTTCTGGCAATAAGGAGTGTTAAGTAACTAATGGGTATTCCATTAAAAGCCTTTTAATGTTTATTCCATAAGAACACTTAATTGAGATTTTTAAATTTAAAATGCATCAATATAATTTTTTGAATGTCCACAAAAAACTATGTCCTTCATCAGCATAAAATTTCATCTCCCCATTCCACAGAAGTTGTATTCATTCCATTAACAAGGGTGAAAGTAGGGCATCCATCCTTTCCCTGCACAAGGCCACCAGCCCAATTAGACTTCTGCCAGAACTATAGGAAAGACTTTGGGGGGGGGGGTTAGTACCAGTTGAAGCGGATGATGTGTGTTTGAGGTTGCCAATTGTAATATTATTACCAAATGTAAAGTTTACTTGCAAATGAGACCCAGCCAAGCTGAAGTGGACAGAGTAAGCGCTATTATTTGATTCTCCAGGTTCAACCACTTTCCTCAGCTTTCCAGAGTCCAACCAAAAGTAATTCCATTGTTTTGCTTAAGCTAATTTTATTACAGTTTCTGTAAAGAGTACTAATGCAGAATTCTAAAACGTTTTCTTTGGACTTCTTATATTGAGACCATTGCATGCAATCTACTACCTGTGTAATACAATGTGTCATCTACAATGTATACAAATTAGCCTTAACCGTAAGGGTAATTGGAAAAAGCTTGTGAGGAATAGATGAAAATAAGGAACACCAACAGTCATTTTTGGTATTAACAAACATAACTGCTCTCCCCTTGTTTTTTCAAAACAACAAAGTAGCTAATATTTGAGTGCTTCTCCTAAGCATTTTTGGTATTTCAAACTCCTTGAAAGTATGCAACTACCATGAGGTAGATACTCTCTTTAGCTCTGACTTAGAGAAAATGAAAAGGAGGTGCAGAGAGGTTTTGTAGCCTATCTAAAAGTACACCCACCACAGGAGAACTAGGGTACAAATCATCACATTATGCAACTATAAAATCCTGTTTTCTGGGTTTTATTTCCTCTTCAATGTTAGGCTCTCACCTCTCATTATGACACTGTCTTTAGAAAGTTCTTCTGAAGTTCAGAGCTTCTTTTTTTTTTTTTTTTTTTTGTGGTACCGGGGATTGAACCCAGGGGCGTTCTACCTCCAAGCTACACCCCCGGCCCTATTTTTTATACTTTATTTGAAACCGGGTCTCATGAAGTTGCAGAGGGCCTCACTAAGTAGCTGAGGCTGGCCAGGAACCTGGATCCTCCAGTCTCAGCCTCCCAGGTACTGGGATTACAAGTGTACGCCACCACGCTCGGCCTGAAGTTCAGTGTTTCTACTCGTCTGTGGAAGAGAGCTCATCAATCTCCTTGCACATTTAATACTGGATACAGTAAGAAGTGCAGATCTGACACAGATGTTTTATGGTAATATGGAGGTTTGGAAGGTCTTTCTGCAAAGTACCATTAGTGTGTTATATATACATACCCTTGCTCTACTTTTTCAATTACTCCCTGAAAGAAACTCATAATTAGTCATGATAATAGCCAGTAATGTTTACTGAGTGCTTACAGTGTGCCAGGCACCCAGCCAAGCATTAACCTAAGTATTTCATTTACTCATCACCAACATAAGAACGATTATAACAGATCAATATGCACCAAGAAAGCTGCAGTCCCTGGACGCGCAGGGAGCAGTGGGGGGCAGGGCCTTATCTGGTTGGCTCTCCATATTTTCCTGCTACCTAGCACAGTGCAAAAGCACCCAGGAAGCACCTAATTCTTGAATGAAAAAATAAATTCTCTTTAGTAAGAGTAGCACACTTTCAAATTATATAAAAGGGACTTTAGTGTGAGAAAGGGCATGTATTGTGTAGCACAGAAAGTTTTTAAAATTAAGCATTCTTCATTGACTGTTATGGTATCTCCTTTAATTCTAGAATTTATATTGTCACTATGATACAAACTGCCCTTCCCTTTCCTCCAGTAGATTTGCATGCTCTATCCACCTAACAGCCAGCCCTAGCTGGTACAAGAAGCTTAGGACTGCAGGGCTGAAAATGAAGACGGTGGGCAGCAAAACGGCGAGTCAGCCATGAAATAAGTTTGTGTTTATTTTATGATTCAATTTAATCTTCTTTGCCCTCACCTTTTTTTTATTATGAGCAATATGTGTTACTATGATAGCTATTAAGGGTGAAAGGATTAATTAAAACTATAATTATCTGATAAGAATAGCATACTGTCTAACCTGATTTAGAGAAAATTCATCTCCTTCAACTAAAAATACTGGACAGAAAAAAGAAAGGTGAATAATGAAACAAAAATTAACCCTGCAGATCCTGTTTCCACTGCATATTTTTAAGTAACCTAATACATTTAAATAAAGAGTCATAATATGTTTTTAACTTTTATTAATAAGAGTTGAGTACAAATAAATTTAACGACATTTAGAAAAAATGATTCACTCTCAAAGGTTTGTCCATAAAATACCTGTTCTGTACACTTTAATCTCCAATTTTAGTATTTAACACCATAATGCTTTTAAGTCTATAACTCAATTTTAGGTTTAATTTTAATAATTAAGTCTTATTGTATCTGGTTAAAGAGACCATCAGGTAGGAAAAAGCAAGAGACTAATTAAATAACCTGAATAAAAAAACTTTCCTAAAAAGCTTTTTATAAAGTCTTAAAAATAAAACAACCTAAAAATTAGAGTACTTTTGGCAGAAAATTAGCAGCTAGGAACAAAATTAATATTACATAATAACATTTTATCAAGAATTGAATTACAAATAATATTGTGTATTACATACATTAAAATAATTTTCAACATAGTAAATGCTTATTTATATCAGATGTACAAATCTTTTAGAAAACTTTTTAATACAGCTTAGCACTTTGGAGATTCTATTGTTAATAAATAACAGGAACACAATTTATAAGATGATAGGTTATACATCTTTTAATTAGAGCCCTAGCCAGGTAGGTCTTATCAAATAGTCATGAAATGATATTCACTAATAAGCATTTATAAGAACTTCAGATAAAATAGTGACTTCTCCCCCCCCCCACAATAGCATGTATGCGTGGCATCAAAAATCACTTTTGAGAAAATAGTCAATTCTTAAAAAAAAGCTCACTTTGGAATAAGTGCCAATCTTAAGTTTTTATTCTTCTAGATACACTATTTCCTCTACTCTTCTTTTTAACAGTGTTTTCCCCTTGGCTGTTGGTATGTTATGCTTCTTAAAGATAATCACACCCAGCATTTTGCAGCTGAAGTAAACTACAAATAGCTAAAAGAAAACCAATGCATTTCAACAGAAAACTTTCCACCCTATTCGGCAGGGCAGAAACCCCAACTCTAAAAAACTCTCATCCAAGGTTGCTTTAAAATTAATCCTATATGTCCAAGTCTCGTTAGTTTGAGGGAAAGTTCAAATGTTAAAAGTACATATTAAAATTTCCAAATTACACTGCTCTAGAAACATAATTGAGTTGATTTTTCTGTATCGGGATGAAATTTCTTGCATTTGGTATGGTATCTTCCACCCAGTCACTGAAATACAAGGAGTGTAGAACAGGAGTGGAATTACACTGTACCCAAGCCTCTGGAAGCCATGACAGAGGGGGACTGTCCACGCAAACAGAGAACTGTCATCTGAATTCCACCTAAGATACAAACAGAGTTGTAGGTAAGTGATTTCAGGAGACTAATTGAGAAATGAGTAGTGCTTAACTTCAGGTACCTTCAGAGGAAAGAGAAGCCCACTGCTGTCACTGCCAGCACTCAAGAATGGATCATTTGCCAGCTAAGACAGGGACCCCTTTCTTTTATCCATAAAGGGCAGGCTCCTAAGTAGCACCAGTTCTATACCATCTGGGGTCTACAATTCCCACCACAAAGCCTTTCACCCTAATGTCCAGTCAAAAATCAGTGGGAAGACTATATTTAGTTCAATGAGAATTTGACCAAAAATAAATAGGGATAAAAGCAGGAAATGAATATGACTTCCAGTGAAACACAACTTTCCATAGAGGTGGCTTAAAAGGTAAACCTATTCATAAGTAAAAAAAAAATCAAAGAAATATATATTTTTGGTTTCAGTCAAAAAGCCTCCTTCATTCTTGGCAAACTAGCTAGGTAGTGTGGATATGGTGGATATGATCTACTTTTTTTTTAATTGCACTGTATTTAGCTAGTAAAAACCATTCCTTAATAGTGACCTTTTAACATTAAAAAGTTTAAATGTTTATAATAAACACTGTATTTAAATATTATAACATTTACAATCAGAAAAAAATGTACACTCTAGTCAGTCATCTCAGTGCTACCTCCTCAACCTCATCTTCTACAGAGTCAAGTGCTTTTACGGCGGGCTTACTGTTTGCATGTTTTAATCGGTGTCTATTTGGACTAAAACTTTTTCTTTCACCAAGGAAAAAGTCTTCATCTTCATCATGTTCTCTGCCCCTGCTGCTTTTATCCCCAGGGAGAAAATTTAGAGGGTCAAAGTCTCCTTTGCTGGCAGCAAGAGAATTTGGGTCGCTGCTTTTAGAGGAAATGGTGCTGCTGCCACTGGTACCAAATAGCTGTTCCATCAAGTTGGCTTTTTTCTCTTTCCTTGCAATTATATCTACACTGTCTTTACTAAGGTTTTCCATAGTGTTTTTCTGTAAGTCCAAAAGGTCACTTTTTGGGCTAAAAGGATTTGACTTCCCTGATGTTTTTGCAAATGAAGGCACATAGCTGCCAAATGCAAACTCGTTTGGAGAGGCTGGACTCCTAATACTTCCCAAATGCTGACCCTCTCCTTTTGGAGTTAAAAAATTTATGTCTTGCAAATGATGCCCATTAAATAATCTCTCTGAAGATTCAGAGAACATGTATGTTTGGGGGCTTTTCTCTGGGGAGTGTAATTTTGATTCCAAATTAGGTCTTAATGGCAAAGTAAGACATTTTAGATTCTGAGTATCCTGAAGTTCTTTGTTAATTTCATTCAGTTTAGCAAGTAACATTTCTCTCTTCAGTCTTTCTTCTTCCTCTTCCAATTTATCAATATTCTGAATTTGATAGGTTTCCATTTGGTACTTTCTAGTTTCCAACTCGGGCTTTTCTTCTCCCTCTAATAAAGATGTCTTTTCTTCAAGTTCTTCTCTTCCCCATTCTGTATGAAATCAAATATTTAAAATGAGATTTTATAGCAGTCAATATTTTTAAGTAGGAAAACTCAATTACCATCTTGTACAATACAACAATTTTTATATAATTTGGGTATTATGCATATAGTGAGGATGGACATCATAATATTTCATTTCTGTAACTTGATATTCGGGATTAAGGGATAATATATTTAATGTATATTACATTTAAGATTCACATTTATAAAAAAATTGTTCTTCAAGGTAGGGATAGGGAATGTTCTGTATTTTTATTCTGTTTTATAATTAATGGTGCATACTTTGTGGTGGGTTGAATGTAGCAAAGACTTTTAAAAATACCATAAACCTAGGATGTCTTATCCTTAGAAGGACACATCACTTATGTAGTATTCTGACAGCAGATGCATTAGCTTAAATTTAATTAAACTTCAGATGAACCCAAAATGAAGAATATTAAATCTCACAAAATAACAAAAAAACTGCTCGAGAGTAAGGAAAGCTGAAGAGACATGAAAATTAAACACAATTTATGATCATATTCTGGAGGGAAAAAATGCTATAAAGAATAAAACTGTGTCTCCTGTCAAAATCACAGTATGCCAATAAATTAATGTTAAGTTTCCTAAAGTTGAAAACTATGTTGGAATGATGTAAGAAAATGTCCTTCTTTGGGGAAAACACACACAGAGATATTCAAGGGTATGGACATGAGGTGTATAATTTACTTTTAAATTATTTTTGGGCTATTAACATTTTTCTATAATTTTGAAGTTATTTCCAAGTTTAACAACAAAATATTAAAATATATAAGAATATAACAAATCTGGTAATTTCAGTAAATGGCATAATTCACATTGATGTCAGATCAATTTGTATGGACTCCAGATTTAAACAGTGGTCAAAAGGACAAAGAAAGGTGACAGTCTTCTGCTATTTTATTCCTTTTCCTATTACCTAGATGAAATTGACTATAATACCTAAATACATAATTTTTTATTTTGTAGTTTAACATGTGAAAGCATCTTGCTGTTTCATTTGCCAACAGTGACATAAATATAGCTTCTATTTCAACAATTCTGTGTTTAAGCAACAATTGCGTCATGAATTTCAGCTCTTAAAGGGTTTCTCTGTAAGTAGCTACTATATAACTAATGAAATACACTGAAAAGATCAGAGTTGAGCTAAGGGTGTAGCTCAGTGGTAGAGTGCTTGCCTAACATGTGTGAGGCCCTGATTTTAATCTCCAACACTGCAAAAAAAAAAAAAAAATTAGAATGTGGGTTTCCTCTTCCTCATACCCTTAAGACATTTAATCCAAATGGAAATGAACTTATTACTAAACTTTATTTCCTGTATCAAACTTATGTGAGTTGGTTCACTACAACACTAATAGTTGAACACATTAATTTACTTTACAAATTAAAATCAAATAAAAATTATAGGAATACATTCAGGACCTCATAATTCATTGATTTTTACACTTAAACCAGATTATGGAGTAGAGAGTCCCAAGGTCAAGCCAATAAAGACAGTTGTTTTTCAGTTATTTCTTCATCAATTTTAGTTAATATATGAAGAATTTTTTTCCTTCATCTGAATTCTGTTTCATCTAAATTGTTTTAAGGTAATGTGCCCTTATTCCCTAACCCCCAACAGTGACTTAAATTTTTTTCTGTCCTTGATATTCTTTCTATTGTTTGTGACTCCTGATAACCATTCCCAACTACTGCAGCAACCTTTTCTTGTCCTGTATAACCAATTCACAGTTCGGCTAGAAGATATTGAGGAACCCTAACCATTTCTTCCCCGCGGGATGCTGATTCATTACTTGCTTAAATGCTTTTTCTTACCATCCTTCAGCTTCTCAATCTCCTGCTTTATCATTTGCAGTCCTTGATCTTGAATGCATTTTTCTTCTTTTTCCACAACTGGGTTTAGAATCCCTGTTTCTTCATATTCATTATGCTCTTGGGATTTCAGGTCCTATTATTCATTTTTAAAAATGCAAATTCACATATAGAAAAGGGGGAAAATAAACATAATAGATTTATCTTCTATTAAGTATGATTACCAAGTTAGAATTTAAAACAAATTTTCATTTAACAAATCATAAGTCATCATGCTTTGAAAGATGCTTCAGAAACACATAGGATTACTTACTTTAGTTAAAAATTTAAAGATGCACTTATGAGATATATCAGAACCAATATAAAGGAAGTAAAGCCATTGCCCTATATAAAACTATGAAAAGATAAGTTGCAGAAGTATCTTCGCTATGTACATTTTCAAAAACAAAATCTGATTAATTCAGTTAGCCAGAAATAGCTATTAACCAACTATGGTGGCCAACTGGGATATATATTTTTAAAAATAAAAGTAAAGTTTCTATAATTAGTAAAGACTAGTTTAGTAGATGACTGTCCCCGGTATCCATTTTGACTGTTTCCTTTAGTAACAGAATCCCCTCAGTTTCAGCAGGGCATTGGGCTGCTCAGTTGGAGACACATTTGCTAGCCTCCCTGGCACTTAGACAGAACCAAAGGGAGGTGAGTAGAAAAGTATGCATGCAATTTCTGATCGCATTTATAAAAACAGCTTGCCCTCTACGTGCTCATTCCCCTTTCCTACAGGGATGGTGAGCCAGCTCTAATCATACAGAAGGAGACTCCATTCTACAATGAAAGATCAGTAAGACTGAGAATGACTACTATGGAACAAAGCTGTAAACTAATTCTAGACTACCCAGTGACTTCAGTCTATGACAAGATAAGGGAACCTGTCTCTTATTGCAGCCACTGAATTGAGTCTCTTTCCAACAGCAACTTAACCTGTACTCTAAGGTACCATTTGGTGAGGTCCTTTAACAGTGGCAGGCTCACTCTCAAGAATTTTAGAAACTCCATGAATAGTCATCACCACAACCCTGAAAATTAACCCACTCTCATTTTACAGATGAGGAAATTGCGGCTCCAAGAATTCACACCACTAAAATGTTAGAGCCACGATTTAACTAAAAAGTGGAGGTAACTCTAAGGTAAGCTAACTCTTTACTATACCAGACTCCTGCTGAATCTCACAAGGCCAATTTTTTTTATACTTCTAACATTAAGAATTCCTCTGTTTAGGTATATTTCATCATTTCAGAGACATAAGTCAACATGAGAGAGTAAATACAGGAAGAAAGATAGCAGGTACAACTAACATGTCTAAATTTTTATAAAACAAAAATGAAATAAATACTAGAGTACACAGAGGAACCAAATCAGTCCACGCTTTCTCAATTATACCTCTAGAAGAGATCTCATGGTCATGGGGAGACTTACAAAGCACAGAAATATTATATGAAATCTACTGGATCCCTGAAATATTGTTCTTTGGAGTTTAAATTGTAAACATTAAAGATAAAACCCTCTTAAAGGGATGTGCCAGTGATTCAGTATGAATTCTTTTACATGAGGTTCCAACCCAGAACCCCACTCTAAATGATAGAAAGTCAGATTCCATCCGTGTTCAGCATTTAGTTAACCTGTAAAATTCTCCTGTATAGGAGGCCAAAAATTTTTTACTTAGTCAAATTCTAACAAATCATTCTAAAACTACTATAATTTGCTATTAAACATAAATGCATTGAGGAATTGGTAAGACTAAGTGGATAAAAGGTAAGAAATTTTGAATGCAAATTCTTCTCTTATACCTCCAACCCAGACAGTATAATCCAATCTCTCTGAAGCATCTGAAAAATGCAATGCCAACTCAAAGAATCAACCCAAAGGAATTTAATAAAACACACTGATGTTATCTCTTTCTCTTTCAAAGGCTAGTTGAATACACACACTGATATAGCGCTAGCTCCACTGCTGAAATTTTAAAACGTTTGATACCGTGTTTTTAGGGGCAATTTTAAACCTCGCGTTTGGTGCATTAAATCATAGTGCTAAACTCACCAAAGTAAGATGCTCTGGTTCTTCCCATTTGTTTTCATAATACGTAATTATTTGTGGTGTTACAGGTAATTCTTCCAGTTCAAAATCTTCAATGGTTTGTACTCCTTTTGTACACAGGTCTGTAAAATCACTCTGGCATGCAGCTACCATGAAAATTATAAAATAATTTTTCTAATCCCATAGAACAATGCTAAGATATATGGAACTCAACTGGTACATGTTCATCATCTAAATGAGATAATGCAAGTTTGACTCAGCTCAATGAATATTCACTACTTCTTTTGTTTCTAAGATTTACTGACAATTACGTGATTTGGGGGCAATTCTGACTGTAAATGCTATTAAACTTTTACAAAGGTCATGTTTTAAAATTTTTGTAATTCATAGAATTATACTTTTGTTAAAAAACAAAGTGAAACTATGCATAACAATACAAAGTATTTGAGTGAAATGAAAGGATATCTGGTTTTGCTTTAATATATTCTAGAAAAAGTAGTAAAAACAGATTAAATAAAATTGGTAAGAAGTATAACGGTTAATAGGGTGATACATAGTCATACCATTCTTCATACTATGGGTATGTTTATATATTTTTGTAGAAGCTTTTTAAATTACAATAAGAAGTCTTCAAAAAATTATGTAAGACATAATTTTAATGACCTCTCATTAGGAAAAAAAAACTGACCAAAGTTGAAAGAATTTCTGAAAATCAACTGTAAGGAAACAACTTGTAAAAAATAGACTGAATTTAAATGTATTTCAATGTAGTTCTTTCCTTCTACTTCAGAATTAATTCATTTAACAAATGATAGCCATCATACCATTTTTTCTTGATGTAAGTTCTTTTTCTTTCTTTGGAGAGGACTTTGGCAGGCGATTAGAATATATGTTTTTTATGTCCAGTTCTCTCTCCTTTTCCTGAAAATAAACCCAATACAATTAAGGAAGTGGCCTCAGTTTAAAACAAACCTTCACTGTGTCTGCTGAAAATTTCCTTACCAAATTGAAATACACCTAGTTCAGCTTCCCTTTGTAACTACCAAACTATAGAAAGGAATGTCTCTAGTACATTCAGATTAGGGAAGAGCAATGATTTTCCCTAAAAAGACTAATATGTCCTGGCAATATTAAAAAAAAAAAAAACAGAGCAGCCAGACGTGGTGGCACATGCTTGTAATCCCAGCACCTGGGAGGCTGAGACAGGCGGATCACAGGTTCGCGGCCAGCCTCAGCTACTTAAGTGAGGCCATCCACAACATAGTAAGATCCTGTTTCAAAATAAAGAATAAAAAATAGGGTTGGGGGTATGATGCCACTGGGTTCAATCCCCAGTACCGCAAAAAGAAAAAACAAAGCAAATAAAGGCAAACTTACTTTTTCTCCCTATTCCTAACTGATAGAACTAGTGTTGTCTTAATTATCATTCAGTCTTAGCCACAAAGAACTTAGCATCTCTTCAATGTGGATTCTGAGTTATTGATAAGTTAAAAAATAGCCATGCTTTTAAACACAGATGTTCTTGGCCATTTTGGGGTTATGACATTTTCTGAGAATTTGATTAAAAAAAAAGAAAACCATGTAAGATAATGCATAACTTTGCACAATTCTACACAAAATTTCAACTAATGAGCAACTTTAAAATAAAATTAAGAGCACCTACATTTACAAAATTAAATAATTTGAAGGCTTCCTCTACACACTGTGAAAATGAAGGGTATTATCTGAAACGACTTTAATAAAAATAATCAATCATGGAATTCTACTCAGCAATAAAGAAGAACAAAATAACATCATTTGCAAGAAAGTGGAAGGATCTGGAGAACATTATGTTAAGCAAGATCAATCACAAAAAAAGAAGGGTCATATGTTTTCATTAATATGTGCAACTTAGGGAGTAGTGGGGACACACAAGGGACTCCGGTTGATAATGGAGAACCCTCAGTGGGGCAAGGGAAGTGGTACAAGGGAAGGGGAAGGGCAAGAAAGAAGTGAATCAATGGATTTACTATCATAAACAATGTGTACATGTGAGAATATACCAACATCATTCTTGGTACTTCA
>PVJS01008949.1:18890-51794 GCA_004027185.1 Glis glis | reverse complement strand
CCATTGTTGTGCGCGAGGACGCCGGGGTCTGGTACCTAGCGCAGGGGACCCCAGGTGGCACAAGGACTTCCGGAGTTACGCGCGAGGACGCCGGGGTCTGGTACTTGGCACAGGGGCCCACCAGGTGACGCAGGTGCATCCCAGATGGCGCAGGGGTGCCGATGTTGTGTACTTGAACGCCGGGGTCAAGTACCGGGTGCAGAGTCCGCACAGGTGTCTCAGGTGCTGCTGGGGTGGCGCGTGGAGACACTGGGGTCTGGTACTTGGTGCAGGGGCTGCCCAGGAGGTGCAGGGGCTACCGGGTTTGCGCACGTGGACGCCGGGGTCTCGTACATGGCACAGGGGCCCCCCAGGTGGATCAAGGACTTTCAGGGACGCTGGGGTGTGGTACATGTTGCAGAGGTCGCCCAGGTGGTGAAGGAACTGCCAGGGTTGCCCCCGGTAACACCGGGGTCTTGAACCTGGCGCAGGGACCGCCCAGTCTACGCAGGTTACGCCCAGGTGGCACACAGGCTTCCGGGTTTGCGCGCGATGATGCCGGGGTCTTACGTGGCGCAGAGGCCACCCAATTGTTGTAGAAAATACCAGGGATGCACGCGGTGACGCCGGGGTCTGATTCCTGGCACAGGGGCTGCCCAGTTGGTGTAGGTGCTGCCGGGGTTGTGCGGGGACGCCGGGGTCAGGTACCTGGCGCCAGGGCCGCCAAGGAGGCGCAGGAACGGCTGGGGTGGCACGAGGGGAAACCGGGTCTGGTATCTGGTGCAGGAGCCGCCCTTCTGATGCAAGGGCGGCCCTGGTGGTGCAGGGGCTGCCTCAGTTGCGCGCAATATGCCCGGGTGTGATACTTGGCACCGGGGGCGCCCAGGTGGTGAACGGCTGCAGGGATTGCGTACCTGGATGCCGGGGTCTGGCACCTGACTCAGGGTTCGCCCAGGGAGCTAGGGACTGCCAGGGTGGCGTTCGGAAACGCCGGCATCTGGTACTTGGCGCAGGGCCCCCCCAGGTGGCGCCAGGGTGCCAGGGTTGCGCCCTTGGACTCCGGGATCTCGTACCGGGTGCAGACGCCGCCAAGGTGGCTCAGGGGCCACCCAGGTGGCTCAGGGGGGCTGGGGTGGTGCGCGGGGACGCCAATGTCTGGTACATGGTGCAGGGGTCTCCCTGGAGGCGCAGGGGCTGCTGGGGTTGCACACGTGGACGCCTAGGTCTCGCATAATGTCAGGGGCCGCCCAGGTATCGCAGGGGCCACCCAGGTGTCGTAGAGTCTGCTGTGGTTGCGTGCGGTGACGCCAAGGTCTGGTACCTAGCACAGGGTCCCCCCAGGTGGCTCAAGGACTTTCGGGGTTGCACGCGGGGACGCTGGGGCGTGGTGCATGGTGATCGGGTCGCCCAGGTGGCACAGGGACTTCTGGGGTGGCACGCGGGGACACCCGGGACTGACCCCTAGCGCAGGTGCCGCCCAGGTGGCGCAGGTATTGCCGGGGTTGCACGCGTGGATGCCGGGGTCTGGTACTGGCGCAGAGTCTGCCCAGGTGTCGCAGGGCCTGCCGGGGTGTTTCGCTTTGAAGCCTGGGTCTGGAACCTAGCACAGGGCTCCCCAGTTTGGTCAAGGACATTCGGGGTTGCACGTGGGGATGCCATGGTCAGGTAATTAGAGCAGGGTCGCCCAGGCGGCACAGAAACTGCCGTGGTTGTGTGCGTGGATGACGGGGTCTGGAACCTAGAGCAGGGGGCCCCCAGGTTGCGCAAGGACTTCCGGGGTTGCGCACGAGTACGCCGGGGTCTGGTACCTGGTGCAGGGATCACCCAGGTGGCGCAGTGACTTCTTGGGTGATGCGCGGGGATGGCAGGGTCTGGTACCTGGCGAAGGGGCAGCACAGATGGCATGGGCTGCCGGGGTTGCGTGCGGGCTGCCAGGTCTGGTACCTGGCGCAGGGGTCGCCCAATGAGCGCAGGGGATGCCGGTTTGTGCGCGGTAACACCGGCGTCTTTTACCTGGCACAGGCGCTGCCCAGGGGACGCAGGAGATGCCCAGGTGGCATAGGGGCTGCTGGGTTTGCGTACCATGATGCTGGGGTCTGATACCTGGCGCAGTGGCCTCCCAGGTGGCTCAGGAACTGCCGGGGTTGCACGCAGTGATGCCCGGGACTGATACCTGGCGCAGAGGCCGCACAGGTGGTCAGGAGCCGCCCTTCTGATGCAGGGGCCGCCCAGGTGGCACAGGGGATGCTGCACTTTTGCGCGCTCGTACCGTTTGCAGAGGCGGCCAAGGTGGCTCAGGGGCTGCTGGGGTGGCGCGCGGGGACAATGGGGTCTGGTAATTGGCCCAGGGGCCGCCCAGGTTGTGCAGGGGTTGCCAAGGTTGTGCACGTGGACACCGGGGTCAGGTACCTGGAGCAGAGGTCCCCCAGGTGGCACAAGGACTTCCGGGGTTGCACGCGGGGACGCCGGGGACTGGTACCTAGCGCTGGGGCACCGCAGTTGTCACAGGGCCTGCTGGCGTTGCTTGCGGTTACGCCGGAGTCTGGTACCTAGCACAGGAGCCCCCCAGGTGGCTCAAGCACTTTTGGGGTTGAACACGGGGACGCCATGGTCTGGTATTTGGCGCAGGGGCCGCGCAGGTGTCGCATAGCCTGCCGGGGTTGCAGGCGGGAACGCCGGGGTCAGGTACCAGGTGCAGGGGTCATCCAGGTGGCACAGGAACTGCCATTGTTGTGCACGAGGATCCCGGGGTCTGTTATCTAGCACAGTTGACCCCAGCTGTCGCAAGGACTTCCAGGGTTGCCCACGTGGACGTCGGGGTCTTGTACATGGCGCAGGGGCCGCCCAGGTGTCGCAGGGGTCGTCCAGGTGACACAGATGGTGCCGGGGTTGCGCGCGGTGACGCCGGAGTCTGGTACCTAGTACAGGGGCCCCAAAGGTGGCTCAAGGACTTTCGGGGTTGCACGCGGGGACGCCGGGGTCTGGTATCTGACGCAGGGGCCGCCCAGGTGTCGCATAGCCTGCCGGGATTGCGCGCGGGGACACCGTAGTCAGGTACCTGGTGCAGGATTCGCCTAGGTGGCACAGGGAGTGCCATTGTTGTGAGCGAGGTCGCCGGGATCTTGTACCTAGCGCAGGGGACCCCAGGTGGCACAAGGACTTAAGGGGTTGCGCACGAGGATGCCGGTGTCTGCTACCTGCCACAGGGACCGACCACGTGGCGCAGAGACTTTCGGGGTGGCACGCGGAGACGGCGTGTCTGGTAACTGGTGAAGGTGCAGCCCAGTTGGCAGGGACTGCCATGGTTGCATGCAGGGACGTCGGGGTCTGATACCTGGCACAGGGGCCGCCCAGGTGGTGGAGGGGCCGCCCATGTGATGCAGGGGCCGCCCAGGTGTCACAGGGGCTGCTGCGGTTGCTCTCAGGCATGCCGGGGTCTGGTACTTGGCTCAGGGGGCGCCCAGGTGCAAGGCGCTGCCGGGGTTGCGAACGTGGGCGCTGGGGTCTGTTACGTGGCGCAGGGGTCGCCCAGGGTGCACAGGATCTGCCGGAGTGGCGCGCGGTAACGCAGGGGTCTGGTACCAGGCGCAGGGGCTGACCAGGTGTCGCAGGTGCAGCCCAGGTGGCTCATGGGTGCCGGGGTTGCATACTTTGACGCCGGCGTCTCATAACAGGTGCAGAGGCCACCCAGGTGGCTCAGGGGCTACTAGGGTGGCACGCATGACGCCGGGGTCTAGTGCAGGGGCTGCCCAGGTAGCTGGGGCTATCGGGGTGTTTCGCGGTGATTCAGGAAACTAGCACAGGGGCCCCCCAGGGGCTCAAGGACTTTCGGGGTTGCACGCAGGGACACCGGGATCTGGTACATGGTTCAGGGGATGCCCAGAAGCGCAGGGCCTGCCGGGGTTGCGCGAGGGGACGCCGGAGTCAGGTACCTGGTGCAGGGGTAGCCCAGGTGGTGCTGGAACTGCCAGGGTTGAGCGTGAGGACGCCGGGGACTTGTACTTGGTGCAGGTGATGCAGGGCCGGCCCATGTGTCTCAGAGGATGCCTGGGTGTTGTACATGGTGCAGGGGCTGCCAAGGTGTCTCAGAGCTTCCAGGGTGGCTCACGGTGACGCCGGGGTCTGCTACCTGGCGCAGGGGCCGCCGACGTGTCGCAGGGGCTGCCCGGGTGTCGCAGAGTCTGCCGGGGATGCGCGCTGTGACGCCGGGGTCTGGTACCTAGCACAGGGGCCCCTCAGGTGGCTGAAGGACTTTCATGGTTGCACGCGGGACGCTGGGGTGTGGTACATGGTGCAGGGGCCGCCCAGATGGGGCAATAACTGCCAGGGTTGCGCGCGTGGACGCCGGAATCAGGTACCTGGCGCAGGGTCACCAGGGGACACGGGAAGCCTAGGTGCACAGGTGCTGTTGGGTTTGGGCGCAGGTCTGGTACCTGGCACAGGGGCCGTCAAGGTGGCACAGGGACTGCTGGGGTGGTACGCGGGGAGCCCGGGGTCAGGTATCTGGCGCAGGGGCCACCCAGGTGGTGCAGAGCCAGCCAGGGTGGCTCGCGGTGACGCCGGGGTCTGGCACCTAGCACAGGGGGCCCCCAGATGACTCAAGGACTTTCGGTGTTGCACTCGGGAAAGCCGGGGTCTGGTATCTCCCGCAGGGGTCACCCAGGTATTGTAGGGCCTGCCGGGGTGGCCCGCGGTTACGCCGGGGTCTGGTACCTAGCACAGGAGCCCCCCAGGTGGCTCAAGGACTTTCGGGGTTGCACAAGGGGTCGTCGGAGTCTGGTATCTGGCGCAGTGGCTGCCCAGGTTTCACATAGCCTGCCGGTGTTTCGCGATGGGACGGCGGGGTATGGTACCTGGTGCAAGGGCCGCCCAGGTGACGCAGGTGCAGGCCAGGTGGCGCAGGGGCACCAGGGTTGCGCACTTGGACGCTGGGGTCTTGTACATGGCTCAGGGGCCGCCCAGGTGTCGCAGGGGCTTCAAAGATGTCGCAGTAGCTTCCGGGGTTGCGCGTGGGGACGCCGGGGTCAAGTACCTGGCGCTGGGAACCCCAGGTTGTGCAGTGACAGCCGGGGTTGTGCGGGAGGATGCCGGGGTCTTGTACCTGGCGCAGGTGTTGCTTAAGGAATGCAGGGGCTGCCGGGGTTGCGCACGGTAACACCGGGGTCTTATATCTTTCACAGGGGCTGCCCAGGGGATGCAGGGGATGCCCAGGTGGCACAGGGGCTGCCGGATTTGCACGCAATGATGCCGGGGTCTGGTACCTGGCGCATGGGCCGCCCAGTTGGCGCAGTAATTGCAGGGGTTGCATGCGGTGACACCGGGGTCTGATACCTGGCGCAGGGGCCGCCCAGGTGGTACAGGAGCCACCCTTCTGATGCAGGGGCCGCCCAGGTGGCGCCGGGGATGCTGCGGTTGAGCGCATGTATGCCGGGGTCTGGTACTTGGCATCGGGGACACCCAGGTGGCGAGGGGCTGCCGGGGTTGCATACCTGGACACCGAGGTTTGGGACCTGGCGCAGGATACGCCCAAGGAGCGCAGGGACTGCCGGGGTGACGCGTGGTAACGCCGGCATCTGGTACTTGGCGCAAGGGCCGCCCAGGTTACGCATGTGCAGCCCAGGTGGCGCAGGGGTGCCGGGGTTGTGCACGAGGACGCCGAGGTCATGCTGGGGTGTGGTACATGGCAGAGGGATCGCCCAGGTGGCACAAGCACTTCCGCGGTTGCACGCGGGGACAGTGGTGTCTGGGACCTGGCAAAGGGGCAGCCCCATTGGCAGGGGCTGCCTGGGTTGCGCGCCGGGACGACGGGTTATGGTACCTGGAGCAGGCGTCGCCAAAGGAGCACAGGGACTGCTGGGGTTGCGTGCGGTAACACCGGGGTCTTGTACCTGATGCATGGGCTGCCCAGGGGACGCAGGGGATGCCCAGGTGGCACAGGAGCTGCCGGGATTTCGCTCGATGATGCGGGGGTCTGGTACATGGCGCAGGGGCCGCCCAAGTGGTGCAGGACTGCCAGGGTTGCAGGTGGTTTAGCCGGGGTCTGATACATGGCGCAGGGGCCTCCCAGGTGGTGCAGGAGCCGCGCTTCTGATGCAGGGGCCGGCCAGGTGGCGCAGAAATTGCCGGGGTTGCGCGCGGGGACGCCAGGTTCTGGTACCTGGTGTAGGTCGCGCCAAGTTGTCGAGGGGCCTTCCAGGGAGGCTCGAGGTGACGCCGGTGTCTGGTACCTGGCGCAGGGGCCGCCCAGGTGATGCAGGGGCCACCCAGGTGTCGCAAGGCCTGCCGAGGTGGCTCGTGGTAACGCCGGGGTCTTGTACCTAGCACAAGGGCCCCCAGGAGGCGCAAGGACTTTTGGGGTTGCACGCTGGTACGCCGGGGTCTGGTATCTGGCGCAGGGGCCACCCAGGTGGCACAGCGCCTGCCGGGGTGGCACGCGGGGACACCGGAGTCTGATCGCTAGCGCAGAGGCCGCCCAGGTGGCGCAGGGACTGTCGCGGTTGCACTCGGGGAACTCCGGAGTCTGGTATCTGGCACAGGGGCCACCCAGGTGGCACAGGGCCTGCCGGTGTGTTTCACGGTGACGCAGAGGTCTGGTACGTAGCACAGGGGTCCCCCAGGTGGCTCAAGGACTTTCGGGGTTGCACGCGGAGAAGCGGGTGTCTGATACATGGCGCAGGGGCAGCCCAGGTGGTGCAGGAGCCGCCTTTCTGATGCAGGGGACGTCCAGGTTCTGCAGGGTTTGCTGGGGTTGTGCGCAGGGACGCTGGGGTCTTGTATATGGTACAGGGGCCGCCCAGGTGGCGCAGGGGCTGCCCATGTGATGCAGAAGCCGTTCAGGTGGCACAGGGACTTCTGGGGTGGCACGCGGGGACGCCAGGGTCTGGTACCTGGTGCAGGGGCCGCCAAGGTGTCGCATGGCCTTCCAGGGAGGTTCGCAGTGACGCCATTGTCTGGCACCTGGCGCAGGGACCGCCCAGGTGACGCAGGGCCTGCCGGGGTGGCTCGCGGTTACGCCGGGGTCTGGTATCTGGTGCAGGTGTCTCGCAGGTGGCGTAGAAACTGCCATTGTTTTGGGCGAGGATGCCGGGGTCTGGTACCTAGCGCAGGGAACTGGAGGTGGCGAAAGGACTTCCGGGGTTGCGCGCGAGGACGCCGGGATCTGGTACCTGGCACAGAGGGCATCCAGGTGGCGCAGTGACTACCAAGGTGGCGCGACGGTACGGCGGTGACTGGTACCTGGCACAGAGGTCGCCCAGGTGGCGCAGAGCCTTCCGGTGTGGCTCGCGGGGACACCGGGGTCTGACCCCTAGCACAGAGGCTGCCCTGGTGGCACAGGGACTGCTGAGGTTGCACGCGGGAAACTCGGGAGTCTGGTATCTGGTGCAGGGGCCACCCAGGTGGCTCAGGGCCTGCCAGGGTGTTTCGTGGTGATTCAGAGGTCTCATACCTAGCACAGGGGCCTCCAAGGTGGCTCAAGGACATTCGGGGTTGTACACAGGGACGCGGGGGGGTCTGGTATCTGGCGCAGGGGTTGCCCAGGTGTTGCAGGGCCTGTCGGGGTTACGCGCGGTAACGCCCGTGTCAGGTACCTGGCGCAGGGGTCGCGAAGGTGGCGCAGGAACTGCTGCTGTTGTGCGCGAGGACGCCGGGGTCAGGTACCTAGCGCAGGGGCCTCCCAGATAGCGCAAAAAATTCCGGGGTCTGGTACCTGGCGCAGGGGACGCCCAGGTGGCGCAGTGACTACTGGGGTGGCACGCGGGGACAGCGGGATATGGTACCTGGCGAAGGGGCAGTCCAGTTGGCAGGGTCTGCCGGGGTTGCGCGAGGAGACACCTGGGTCGGGTACCTGGCACAGGGGCCGCCCTGGGGACGCAGGACACACCCAGGTGGCCCAGGGGCTGCTGGGTTTTCGCGCGGGGATGCCGGGCTCTGGTACCTGGCGCAGTGTCCGCCCAGGTGGCGCAAGAACTGCTGTGGTTACACGTGGTGATGCCTGGGTCTGATACCTGACGCAGGGGGCCCATATGATGCAGTGGACGCCCAGGTGGCGCAGGGGCTGCTGCGGTTGCACGAAGACTTGCCGGGGTCTTGTATTTGGCACAGGGGGTGCCCAGTGTCGAGGGGCTGCCAGGGTTGCGTACATGGACGGCGGGGTCTGGTCCTGGCACAGTTGTCGCCCAGGGATGCAGGGGTTGCCTGGGTTGCGTACGGTAACACCGGGATCTTGTACATGTCGCAGGGGACGCTCAGGGGACGCAGGGGATGCCAAGGTTGCACACGGGCTGACGGGTTTGCGCGCGATGCTGCCGGGGTCTGGTAACTGGCGCAGGGATCGCCCAGGGAGCGCAGGGACTGCCGGGGTGTTGCGCGGTAACGCCGGCGTCTGGTACCTGGCGCATGGGCCACCCATGTGACCCAGGTGCAGCCCAGGTGGTGCAGTGGTGCCGGGGTTGCGCACATGAATTCCCGGGGTCTCGTAACGAGTGCAGAAGCCTCCAAGGTGGCTCAGGGGCTGCCGGGGTTGCACGCGGGAATGCCGGGGTCTGGTTCCTGGGGCAGGGGCCGCCAAGGAGGCGCAAAGACTGCTGGGGTGGCACGCGGGGACCCCGGGGTCTGGTAACTTGCGCAGGGGCCGCCCAAGTGGCGCAGGGTTTGCTGGGGTTGTGCGCAGGGTCGTCGGGGACAGATACCTGGCGCAGGGGCCGCCCAGGCGGTGCAGGGGCCACCCATGTGATGCAGGGGCCGCCCAGGTGGCACACGGGCTGCTACTGTTGAGCGCAGGCATGCCGGGGTATGGTACTTGGCACAGGGGTCGCCCAATGGCGAGGGGATGCCGGGGTTGCTTAAGTGGACACCGGGATCTGGTACCTGGCGCAGGGGTCGCCCAGGTGATGCAGGTGAAGCCCAGGTGGCACATGGTTGCCGGGGTTGCACACTTGAACGCCGGGGTCTCATATCAGGTGCAGAGACTGCCCAGGTCGCTCAGGGGCTGCTGGGGTGGCACGCATGGACGCCAGTGTCTGGTACATGGTGCAGGTGCCGCCCAGGTGGCGCAGGGACTGCCGGCGTGGCGCGAGAAGACGCCAGGGTCTGGTACCTGATGCAGGAGCTGCCCAGTTGGCGCAGGGTCCACCCATGTGATGCAGAGGCCACCCAGGTGGCACAGGGACTTCTGGTGTGGCGCACGGTGACACCGGGGTCTGGTACTTGGTGCAGGTGACGCCAAAGATATACAGGGGCTACCGGGGTTGCGCGCGTGGACGCCAGGGTTTGATACTTAGCACAGGGGCCCCCCAGGTGGCGCAGTAACTGCCGGGTTTGCACGCAGTGACACCGGGGTCTGATACCTGGCGCAGGAGCCGCCCAGGTGGTGCAGGGGACGCCCAAGTGATGCAGGGGCTGCCCAGGTGGCGCAGGGGCTGCCGGGTTTGCGTACATGGACGCCGAGGTCTGTCACCTGGCGCAGGGAACGCCCAGGGAGCGCATAGACTGCCGGGGTGATGCGCAGTAACCCTGGCATCTGGTACCTGGTGCAGGGGCCACCCACGTGATTCAGGAGAAGCCCACGTGGTGCAGGGGTGCCGGGGTTGTGCATTTGGACGCTGGGGTCTCGTACCGGGTCCAAAAGCCTCCAAGGTGGCTCAGAGGCTGCCAGGGTTGCGCGCAGTATCACCTGGGTCTGGTACCTAGCACAGAGGCCCACCAGGTGGCTCAAGGAATTTCGAAGATGCACGCGGGGACGCCGGGGACTGGCACCTGGCGCCGGGATCGCCCAAGGAGCGTAGGGACTGCCGATGTGGCACGCGGTAACGCCGGCGTCTAGTACCGGGCGCAGGGGCTGCCCACGTGACACATGTGTAGCACAGGTGGTGCAGGGGTGCCGGGGTTGCGCACTTGGACGCCGGGTCTCGTACAGGGTGCAGAAGCCTCCAAGGGGGCTCAGGGGCTGCCGGGGTTGCGTGCAGAAACACAGGGGTCTTGTACCTGGCGCAGGGGACACCTAGGGGATGCAGTGGAAACCCAGGTGGCACAGGGGCTACCGTGTTTGCGTGCGGGGTTGCCGGGGTCTGGTACCTGGCGCAGGGGCCGCCAAGGAGGTGCAGGGATGTCTGGGGTGGCACGCGGGGACACCGGGGTCTGGTATCTGGTGCAGGGGATGCACAGGTGGAGCAGGGCTTGCCGGGGTGGCTCGCGGTGACGCTGGGGTCTGGTACGTAGCACAGGGGCCCCCCAGGTGGCCCTAGGACTTTCGGGGTTGCACACAGGGACACCGGGGTCTGGTATCTAGCTCAGGGACCGCCCAGGTGTCGCAGGGTCTGACGGGGTTGCGCGCAGGGACGCCTGGGTCAGGTCCCTGGCGCAGAGGTCGCCCATTTGGCGCAGGAACTGCCGGGATTGCACGCGTGGACACCGGGGTCTGATATCTGGCTCAAGGGCCACCAAGGTTTCGCATAGCCTGCTGGGGTTGCGCGCGGGGAAACCGGGGTAAGGTACCTGCGCAGGGGTCGCCCAGTGGCACGGGAACTGCCATTGTTGTGCGCTAGTACGCCGGGGAATGGTACCTGGTGCAGGAGTCGCCCATGGAGTGCAGGGGCTGCTGGGGTTGCACGCGGTAACACCGGGGTCTTGTACCTGGCGCATTGTCTGCCCTGGGAACCCAGGGGACGCCTAGGTGACACAGGGGCTTCCGGGTTTGCGCACAGGATTGCCAGGGTCTGGTACCTGGTGCAGGAGCCGCCAAGGTGGCACAGGGACTGCCGGAGTTGCATGCATGGACGCCGGAGTCTGCTACTGGCACAGGGGCCACCCAGGAGGCGCAGGGGTTGCCGGGTTTGCACACATGAACGCCGTAGTCTCGTCCATGGCGCACAGGCCGCCCAGGTGTCGCGGTGGACGCCCAGGTGTCACAGAGGCTGCCGGGTTGGTGCGCGGTGATGCCAGGGACTGGTACCTAGCACAGGGGTCACCTATGTGGCTCAAGGACTTTCGGGGTTGCACTGGGGATGCTTGGGTGTGTTATATGGTACAGTTGCTGCCCAGGTGGCGCAGGGGCTTCAGGGGTTGCGAGCGGGGAAGCCGGGGTCAGGTGCTTGGCGCAGGGGACCCCAGGTGGTTCAGTGAGAGCCGGGGTTGCGCGGGAGGACGCCGGGGTTTGGTACCTGGCGCAGGCATCGCCCAATGAGCGCAGGGGCTGCCAGGTTTGCGCGCAATGATGCTGGGGTCTGGTACCTGCAGCAGGGGCCACCCAGAAGGTGCAGGGGTGCCTGGGTTGCGCACTTGGACGCCGGGGTCTCGTACCAGGTGTAGAAGGCGCCAAGGTGGCTCAGAGGCTGCCTGGGTTGAGCGCGAGGACGCCGGGGTCTTGTACCTCGTGCAGAGGCTTCCCAGGGGGCGCAGGGGCATCAGGGGTTGCACAAGTGGACGCCGGGGTCTCGTACATGGTGCAGGGGCCGCCAAGGTGACACAGGGACTTCCAGGGTGGCTCGCGGTGACGCCGGCATCTGGTACCTGGTGGAGTGGCCGTCCAGGTGACGCAGGGGCAACCCAGGTATCTCAGTGGCTACCGGGGTTGCGCGCGGGTACGCCAGGGTCTGGTACCTGGCGCAGGGGTCGCCCAAGGAGCGCAGGGGCTGCCGGGGTTTTGTGCGGTAACACCGGGGTCCTGTAACTGGCGCAGGGGCCACCCAGGGAAAGCATGGGCCGCCAAGGTGGCGCAGGGACAGCTGGGGTGGCACATGGTGACATCGGGATCTGACCCCTAGCGCAGGGGCCGCACAGGTGGTGCACGGAAAGCCGGAGTGGTTCGTGGTGATGCCAGGGTCTGGTACATAGCACAAAGGACCCCAAGGTGGCTCATGGACTTTCGGGGTTGCACGCGGAGACGCTGGGGTGTGGTACATGGCGCAGGGGTCGCCTAGGTTTTGCAGGGCCTTCCAGGGATTCACGCAGGGATGCCGGTTTCAGGAACCTTGCCCAGGGGTCGCCCAGGTGGCGCAGTAACAGCGGGGTTGTGCGCTAGGACGCCGGGGTCTGGTACTTAGCGTAGGGGCCCCCGAATTGTCGCAATAACTTCCGGGGTTACAAGCGATTTCTGCGGGGTCTGATAACTGGCACAGGGTGGCCCAGGTGGCGCAGTGACTGCCGGGGTGGCACGCGGGGAGGGCGCGCTCTGGTACCTGGAGCAGGGTCCGCCGACGTGATGCAGGGACTGCCGGGACGGCGTGTGGGGATGCTAGAGTCAAGTAACTATCGCAGGGTCTGCCCAGGTGGCGCAGGTCCTGCCGTGGTTGCGCGCGGGGATGCTAGTGCCTGTTGTCGGGCGCAGGGGCCACCCAGGGATGCAGAGGCTGCCCAATTGGCTCAGGAACCACCGGGGTTGAGCGTGTAGATGCCAGGGTCTGGTTCCTGGCGCAGGGGTCGCCAGGTGGCGCAGGAGCTGCCGGGGTGACGCGAGGAGACGCCGGGGTCTGTTACCTGGCAAGGGGACACCCAGGTGACGCAGGGACCGCCCAGGTGTTGCAGTGGCTGCCAGGGTTATGCGCGGGGACGCCGTGGTCTGGTAACTGGCAAAGGGGACACCAGGTGGTGCAGTGACAGCCGGGGTTGCGCGCGAGGATGCCGGGGTCTGGTACCTGGTACAGGCGTCGCCAACGAGCGCAGGGGCTGCCGGGGTTGCGTGCAATAACACCAGGGTCTTTACCTGTTGCAGGGGCCACCTAGGGGACACAGAGGACGCCCAGGTGCACAGCGGCTGCCGGGTTTCGCGCGATGATGCCAGGGTCTGGTACCTCCTCTAGGGGCCCCCCAGGAGGTGCAGGGGTGCCTGGGTTGCGCAGTTGGACGCCGGGGTCTCGTACCGGGTGCAGAAGGCGCCAAGGTGGCTCAGGGGCTGCCGGAGTTGAGCACGAGGACGCCGGGGTCTTGTACCTGGTGCAGGGGCCGCCCAGGAGGCACAGGGGCATCAGCGGTTGTGCAAGTGGACGCCGGGTCTCGTACATGGTGCAGGGGCCGCCAAGGTGTTGCAGATCCTTCCAGGGTTGCTCGCGGTGACGCCGGGGTCTGGTAACTGGTTCAGTGGCCGTCCAGGTGACGCAGGGGCCGTCCAGGTACCTCAGACGCTACCGGGGTAGCTCGGGGATGCCGGTGTCTGGTACCTGGCGCAGGGGTTGCCCATGGAGCGCAGGGGCTGCCGGGTTTGCGTGCGGTAACACCGGGGTTTTTTAACTGGTGCAGGGGCCACCCAGTGGACGCAGAGGCCACCAAGGTGGCACAGGGACAGCTAGGATGGCACGCGGTGAAACCGGGATCTGACCCCTAGCGCAGGGGCCGCACAGGTGGCGCAGGGCCTGCCGGGGTGGTTCGCGGTGACGCCAGGGTCTGGTACCTAGCACAGGGGCCCCCAAGGTGTCTCAAGGACTTTCGGGGTTGCAAGCGGGGAAGTTGGGGTGTGGTACATGGCGCAGGGGTCGCCTAGGTGTTGCAGGGCCTGCTGGGGTTGTGCGCGGGGACGCCGGGGTCAGGAACCTGGCGCAGGGGTCGCCCAGATGGCGCAGTAACTGTGGGGTTGTGCGCGAAGATGCCAGCATCTGGTACGTACCGCAGGGGCCCCCCAGCTGGCTCAAGGACTTCCGGGGTTACGAGCGAGGTCTGCGGGGTCTGATAACTGGCGCACTCTGGTACCTGGCGCAAGGTCCGCCGAGGTGATGCAGGGACTGCCGGGGCGGCGTCCGGGTACGCTAGAGTCAAGTACCTGGCGCAGGGGCTGCCCAGGTGGTGCAGGTACTGCCGTGGTTGTGCACGTGGATGCTAGTGTCTGCTGTCGGGTGCAGGAGCCACCCAGGTGATGCAGGGGTCGCCCAATTGGCGCAGGGGCCGCCGGGGTTGAGCGCGGAGGCACCAGGGACTGGTACCTGGCGCAGGAGTCGCCTGGTGGCGCAGGAACCTCCGTGGTGACACGAGAAGACGCCAGGGTTTGTTACCTGGCGCAGGGTTCGCCCAGGTGACGCAGGGACCGCCCAGGTGTCACAGTGGCTGCCGGGGTTGCGCACGGGGACAACATGGTCTGGAACCTGGTGCAGGGTTCGCCCAAGGAGCGCAGGGGCTGCCGGGGTTGTGGGCAATAACACCGGGGTCTTGTACCTGGCGCAGGGGCCGCCTAGGTAATGCAGGGGAAGCCCAGGTGGCACAGGGACTGCCGGGTTTGCGCGTGGGGATGCCGGGGTCTGGTACCTGGCGCAGGGGCCGCCCAGGTGGTGCAGCGGCCGCCCATGTGATGCAGGGGTCACCCAGGTTGTGCAGCGGCTTCTGCTCTTGGGCACATGCATGCCGGGGTCTGGTACTTGGCAAAGGGGCACCCAGGTGGCGAGGCGCTCCCGGGGTGGTGCGTGGGAACACCGGGGTCTGGTACTAGGAGTAGGGGCCGCCCTGGAGGCGCATGGGCTGTGGGGTTCCACATGAGAACGCCGGTGTCTCTTACATGGTGCAGGGGCCGCCCAGTTGTCGCAGGGCCTGCTGGGTTGGCTGGAAGTGACGCCGGGGTCTGGTACCTGACGCAGGGATCGCCCAGGTGGTGCACTGAGAGCCGGGGAGGCGCACGGGGACGGCGGGGTTTGGAATCTGGTGAAGGGGCAGCCCAGGTGACGCAATGGTAACCCAGGTGTCGCAGGGCCTGCTGGGGTGGCTCACGGTGACGCCGGGGTGTGGTACCTAGCATAGGGACCCCAAGGTGGCTCAAGGACTTTCGGGGTTGCGTACATGGATGCCGGGGTCTGGTAAGTTGCACAGAGAATGCCAGGGAGCGCAGGGGCTGCAGGGGAGGCACGCGGTAATGCCGGAGTCTGGTTCATGGTGCAGAGGCCGCCCAGGTGACGCACGTGCAGTCCAGGTGGGGGTCTGGTACCTAGCCCAGTGGCCGCCCAGGAGGCGCAGGGGCTGCCAGGGTTGCCCACGTGGACGCCGGGGTCTCGTACATGGCGCAGGAGCAGCCCAGTTGTCGCAGGGGCCGACCAGGTGTCGCAGAAGCTGCCGGGGTTGCGCGCGGTGATGCCGGGATCTGGGACCTAGAACAGGGGCCCCACAGGTGGCTCAAGGACTTTCGGGGTTGCACGCAGGGACGCTGGAGTGTGGTACATGGTGCAGCAGCCGCCCTGGTGGCGCAGAGGCTGCCGGAGTTACTCGCGGGTCCCCGAGGTAAGGTCCCTGGCGCAGGGGTCGCCCAGGTGGCGCAGGAACTCCCGGGGATGTGCGCGAGGAAGTCGGGGTCAGCTACCTGGCGCAGGAACTGGCCATGTGGCGCAGGGCACCCATGTGATTCAGTTGACGCCCAGATGTCTCAGGGAATTCTAGGGTGGTGCCCGGGCACGCCGGGTCTGGTACTTGGCGCACGGGCCACCCAGGATGTGCAGGGGCTGCCGGCGTTGCCCAAGTGGATGCTGGGGTCTGGTACCTGGCGCAGGGGCCGCCCAGGTGGCGCAGGGCCTGCCCGGGTGGATCGCGGTGATGCCGGGGTCTGGTACCTACCACATGGGCCCCCCAGGTGGCTCAAGGACTTTCGGATTGCACGCGGGGACACCGGGGTCTGGTATCTGGCGCAGGGGCTGGCGAGGAGTTGCAGAGGCTGCCTTGGATGCGCACGTGGATGCCGGGGTCTTGTACAGGGACCAAGGTACGCCCAGGTGTCGCAGGGGCCGCCCAGGTGTCGCAGAGGCAGGGCGGCCCCTGCGCCAGATACCAGATGCCGGAGTCCACGCGTACCAACCCAGCAGTCCTTGTGCAACCTTGGCAGCCCCTGTGCCAGGTACCAGACTCCGGCATCCCTGCGCGCAAACCCGGTAGCCCCTGTGCCACCTGGGCTTCACCTGCGTCACCTGGGCGGGCCCTGCGCCAGGTACAAGACACCAGTGTTACCGCTCACAACCCCAGGAGCCCCTGCACTCCTTGGACAACGCCTGCGCCAGGTACCAGACACTGGCGTCTCCTCATACATCTCCGGCAGCCCCTGCCCACTGGGCTGCCCCTTCGCCGTTTCCAGACCCCGTCGTCCCCGCGTGCAACCAAGGAAGTCCTTGCGCCACTTGGGGGACCCCTGCACCAGGTACCTGACCCCGACGTCCTCGCGCGCAACCCCAGCAGTTCCTGTGCCACCTGGATTGCCCCTGCGCCAGGTATCAGACCCTAGCATCATCGCGTGCAAACCCGGCAGACCCTGTGCCAGCTGGGCATCCCCTTCATCCCCTGGGCAGCCCCTGCACCAGGTACAAGACCCCGGTGTTACCGCGCGCAACCCCAGCAGCCCCTGCGCTCCTTGGGGATGCCTGCACCAGGTACCAGATACAGGCATCCTCGCGCGCAATCCCGGAAGCCTCGGAACCCGGTATGAGACTCCGGCGTCCAAGTGCGCAAACCCGGCCCCCCTGGGCTCCCTGGGCTGCATCTGGGTTAGCCCATACGCCAGGTACCACACACCACTGTCACCGCGCGCAACTCAGGCAGGCAATGTGACACCTGGGCGGCCCCTGCGCCAGATACCAGACGCCGGCGTCCCCTTGTGCAACCCCGAAAGTCCTTGAGCCACCTGGGGGGCTAATGTGCTAGGTACCAGACCCCGGCGTAACCGCGAGCTACCCCGACAGGACCTGCGACACCAGGGGTGCACCTGTGCTAGGTACCAGACCCTGGAGTCCCCGCGTGCAACCCCGGAAGTCCTTGTGCCACCTGAGGGTCCCCTGCGCCAGGTACCTGACCCCAGCGACATCGCGCGCAACCTCGGCAATTCCTGTGCCACCTGGGCGACCACTGCACCATGCACCACACCCCAGCGTCCCCGCGGGCAACCCCGAAAGTCCTTGTGCAACCTGGAGGGATCCTGTGCTAGGTACCAGACCCCGTCGTCACCGCGAGCAACCCCGGCAACCTCTTCGACACCTGGGCGGCCCCTGACATTATATGAGACCCTGGCGTCCACGTGCGCAATCCCGGCACCCCCTGTGCCTCCTGGCAGCCCCTGCGCCAAGTACCAGACCCCGGCATCCCCACGCACCACCCCAGCAGCCCCTGATCCACCTTGGCGTCCTCTGCACACGGTAGAAGACCCCGGCGCCCACGTGCGCAACCCTGGCACCCCTGCGCCACCTGGGCTGCACCTGCGTCACCTGGGCGCCCCTTGCGCCAGGTACCAGATGCCGGCGTTACCGCGCGCCTCCCCGTCAGTCTCTGTGCTCCCTGGGCAACCCCTGGGCCAGGTGCCAGACCCCGGCGACCAGGTACGCAACCCCGGCATCCTCTTGCCACCTGGGTGCCCCCAGTGCCAAGTACCAGACCCCGCAATACCTGCACGCCACCGCAGCAGCCACTGCGCCACCTGGGCGTCCCCTGCATCAGAAAGTTGGCTCCTGCACCAACTTGGCGGCCCCTGCGCCAGGTATCAGACCCCGGCGTCACCGCGTGCAACCCTGGCAGTTCCTGTGCCACCTAGACGGCCCCTGTGCCAGGTTCCAGACCCCGGCATCATCGCACACAAATCTGGCAGCCCCTGTTCCACCTGGGCGTCCCCTGCGTCCCCTGGGCGGCCCCAGCGCCAGGTACAAGACCCCGGTGTTACCGCGCGCAACCCCTGCAGCCCCTGCGCCACGTGGGTGGCCCCTGCACCATGTAACACACCCCATCGTCCCCGCATGCAACCCCGAAAGTCCTTGAGCCCCATGCGTGGCCCCTGTGCTAGGTATCACAACCCGGCGTCACCTCGCGCAAACCCGGCAGCCTCTGCGACACCTGGGCGGCCCCTGCGACACCTCGGCGGCCCCTTCGCCATGTACGAGAACCTGGCGTCCACGTGCACAACTCCAACAGTCCCTCTGACTCCTGGGCGGCCCCTGCGCCATGTACCAGACCCAGGCGTGCAAGTGCACAACCCCGGCATGCCTGCACCACCTGGGCTGCACCTGCATCACCTGGGCGGCCCCTGTGCCAGATAACAGACACTGGCGTTACCGTGCGCTCCCTGGCAGTCCCTGTGCTCCCTGGGCGACCCCTGAGCCAGGTACCAGACACCGGCATCCAAGTCGCAACTCCAAAGTCCTTGAGCCACCTTGGGTGCCCCTGTGCTAGGTACAAGACCGCGGCATCACCGCGAGCCACCCTGGCAGGCCCAGTGACACCTGGGCGGTCCCTGCATCACCTGGGCTGGCCCTTCGCCAGGTAAGAGACCCTGCTGTCCCTGCGCGCCACCCCGGCAGTCACTGCGCCACCTGGGCGACCCTGCGCGAGGTACCAGACCGTGGCGTCACTGCAAGACACCCCGGCAGGCCCAGCGACACCTGGGCAGCCCCTGCACCATATATGAGACCCCAGCATCCACGTGCGCATCCCAGTAGCTCTGCTCCTCTAGGTCGGCCCCTGCGCCTAGAACCAGACCCCGGTGTTCCTGCGAACAACTCCGGCAGCCCCTCGCCACCTGGGCGCCCCCTGTGCCACGTACCAGACCCTGGCATGCATGCGCGCAACCGCAGCAGACCCTGTGACACCTGGGCGGCCCCTGCGCCTGATACCAGACTCCGGCGTCCCAGCGTGCAACCCCGAAAGTCCTTGAGCCACCTGGGGGGCCCCTGTGCTTAACACAATAACCCCGCATCACCATGAGCCACCGCGGCAGGCCCTGCGACACCTGGGCATACGGGGTGCAGAGACCGCCCAGGTGGCTCAGGGGCTGCTGGGGTGGGGCGCGTGGACGCCGGGGTCTAGCGCAGGGGTTGCTCAGGTGGCAGGGGCTGCCGAGGTGTTTTGCGGTTACACCGTGGTCTGGTACCAAGCACAGGGTCACAAAGGAGTCTCAAGGATTTTCGGGGTTGTATGCGGGGACACTGGGTGTGGTACATGGTGCAGGGGTCTCCCAGGTGGCGCAGGAACTGCCAGGGTTGCGCGAGAGTACGCCGGCTTCTGGTACCTAACGCAGGGGACCCCAGGTGGTGCAAGGACTTCCGGAGTTGTGCGCGACGACGCCGATGTCTGGTACTTGGCGAAGGGGCAGCCCAGTTGGCAGGGGTTGCCAGGGTTGCGCGCCGGGACCCCGGGATCTGGTACCTGGAGAAGGCGTCGCCCAAGGAACGCAGGGGCTGCTGGGGTGGCAGGCGGGGACACCGGGGTCTGACCCCCGGCATCCCCACTTGCAACCCCGAAAGTACTTGAGCCACCTGGGGGGCCCTGTGCTAGGTACCAGACCCCGGCTTCACCATGAAACACCCCAGCAGGCCCTGCGCCACCTGGGCGGAACCTGCTCCAGTCCCAGACTTTGGCATCTATGCATGCAACTCCAGCAGTCCTGTGCCAACTTGGCGGCCCCTGTGCCAGGTACCAGACCCCGGCAATCCAGCGCGCAAACCTGGCAGCCCCTGTGGCACCTAGGCATTCTCTGGGTCCCCTGGGCGGACAATGCTCCAGTTACAAGACCCCGGTGTTACCGTGCGCAACCCAGGCAGCCCCTGCACTCCATGGGCGACCCCTGTACCAGGTACCAGACCCTGGCGTACTCGCGCACATCAATGGCAGTTCCTGTGCCACCTGGGCGACCCCAGCATCAGGTACCTGACCCCGGCTTCCCCGCGTGCAACCCCAGCAGGCTATGCGACACCTGGGTGGCCCTTGCGCCAGATATCAGACCCCGGCGTCCTCGCGCGCAACCCCGGCAGTTCCTTCGCCAACTGGGCGACCCCTGTGCCAGGGACCTGACCCCGGCGTTCCCGTGCGCAACCCCGGCAGGCACAGGTGGCACAAAGACTTGCGGAGTTGCGCGCGAGGACGCTGGGGTCTGGTACTTGGCGCATGGGGCGCTCAGGTGACTCAGGTGCAGCCCAGGTGGCGCAGGGGTGCTGGGGTGGCGCACTTGGACGTCGGGGTCTCATACCAGGTGCAGAGGCCGCCCAGGAGGCTCAGGGGCTGCTGGGGTGGCGCGCGTGGATGTCGGGGTCTAGCGCAGGGGCAGCCCAGGTGGCAGGGGCTGCCGGGTTGTTTCGCGGTGACACCGGAGTCGGTTACCTACTACAGGGGCGCCCCAGGGGGCTCAAGGACTTTCGGGGTTGCACGCGGGGACACCGGGGTCTAGTACATTGTTCAGGGGCCGCCCAGTGGTGCAGGCAACTCCCAGGTGTCTCAGAGGCTGCCGGGTTGAGCGCGGTGACGCCTGGGTCTGGTACCTAGCACAGGGGCCCCCCAGGTGGCTCAAGGACTTTCAGGGTTGCACGCGGGGACGCTGGGGTGTGGTACATGGTACAGTGGTCGCCCAGGTGGCGCAGGAATGCCAGGGTTGCGCGCGAGGATGCCAGGGTCAGGTACCTGGTGCAGGGGCTCCCCAGGTGGCGCAAGGACTTGCGGGGTTGCACGCAGGGACGCCAGGGTCTGGCACCTGGCACAGGAGTGGCTCAAGGACTTTCAGGGTTACAAACGGCGAAACCGGGGTCTGGTATCTGGCGCAGGGGCCGCCCAGGTGTCGCATAGCCTGATGGGGTTGCGAGAGGGTTGCCGGGATCAGGTACCTGGCGCAGGGGTTGCCCCGGTGGTGTAGGAACTGCCATTGTTGTGTGAGAGGAGGCCCTGGTCTGTTACCTAGCGCAGGGAAACCAAGGTGGCGCAGGGGATGCCCAGGTGGCACAGGGGCTGCCGGGTTTGCGTGCGGTGAAGATGGGGTCTGGGACATGGCGCAGGGGCCGCCCAGGTGATGCAGGAGCAGCCCAGGTGGCGCAGGGGGGCCGGGGTTGCGCACTTGGACGCCGGGGTCTCCTACCGCGTGCAAAGGCTGCCAAAATGGCGCAGGGCCTCTGGAGTGGCGAGGACCCCGGGGTCTGCTACCTAGCACATGGACCCCAGGTGGCGCAGGGGACGCCCAGGTGACACAGGGGCTGCCGGGTTTGCGCGCGATGATGCTGGGGTCTGGTACCTGGTGCAGAGGCCGCCCAGGTTGCGCAGTAGCTGCCGGGGTTGCAAGCGGTGACACCGGGGTATGATTCCTGGCACAGGGGATGCTCAGGTGTTCAGGGGCGGCCAATGTAATGCAGGGGCCACCCAGGTGGCACAGGGGCTGCTGCGGTTTCTCTCAGGCATGCCGGGGTCTGGTACTTGGCACCGGGGGCACCAAGGAGGCGAGGGGCTGCTGGGGTTGCGTACGTGGACGCCGGGATCTGGCACCTCGCGCAGGGGTATCCCAGGGAGCGCAGGGACTGCCGGGGTGGCATGCGGTAACGCCGGTGTCTGGTACCTGGCACAGGGGCGGCCCAGGTGACACAGGTGCAGCCCAGGTGTTTCAGGGGTGCCGGGGTTGCGCACTTCAACGCCGGGAAGCCCCTGCACCACCAGGGTGGCCCCTGCGCCAGTTATCAGACTCCGGCGTCCCTGCGCACAACCCCAGCAACCCCTTCGACACCTGGTCGGCCCCTGCACCAGATACCAGACCCCGGCGTCTCGGCGTGAAACCACGGGATTCCCTGCACCACCTTGTCGGCCTCTGAGTTAAGGGTCAGACCCCGGTGTCCCCGCATGCCACCCAAGCATTCCCTGCGCCACCTTGGCTGCCCCTACATCCCCTGGGCGGCCCCTTCGCCAGGTACAATACCCAGGTGTTACTGCACGCAACCCCGGCAGCTCCTGCGCTCCTTGGGCGACCGCGGCGTACCCACTCGCAACCCCGGCAGCCTTTGAGACACCTGGGCGGCACCTGCACTCCTGGGCGACCCCTGACCCAGGTACCAGACACCGGCTTTACCACGTGCCACCCCGGCATTCTGTGCACTCGTAGGCGACCCCTGCGCCAGGTACCACACCCCGGCGTCCACGTACGCCACCCCGGCAGCCCCTCACCACCTGGATGCCCCCTCTGCCAAGGAGCAGACTCTGGCATGCATGGGCGCAACCACAGCAGCCCCTGCACCACCTGGGCGGCCCTTGCGCAAGGTATCAGACCCCGGCCTCACCGCGTGCTACCCCGACAGTTCTTGCACCACCTGGTCGGCCCCTGCACCAGATACAAGACACCGGCGTCGCCGCGCGCAACCCCGAAAGTTAATGAGCCACCTGGGGGACCCCTGTGCTAGGTACCAGACCCAGGCGTCCCAGTGTGCCACACCGACAGCCTCTGAGCCACCTTGGTGGCTTCTGCACCCGGTAAGAGACCCCGGCGTCCAAGTGCGCAACCCAGGCACCCCTGCAATACCTGGGTGGCCCCTGCGGCAGGTACCAGATCCCGGCATCATTGCGCGCAAACCCGCAGCCCTTGTGTCACCTGGGAGTCCCCTGCGTCCCCTGGGTGGCGGCTGTGACAGGTACAAGACCCTGGTGTTACCGCGCGCAACCCCGGCAGCCCTTGCGCTCATTGGGCAACGCCTTCGCCAGGTACCATACCCCGGTGTCCTCGCGTGCAACCCTGGCTGTCACTAGACACCTGGGGTCCCCTGCGCCAGGTACCTGACCCGGCATCACCAGGTGCAACCCCGAAAGTCCTTGAGCCACCTGGGGGGCCCTGTGCTAGGTACCAGACTCCGGCTTCACCACGAAACACCCCGGTAGACCCTGCGCCACCTGGGCGGACCGTGCACCAGTACCAGACTTCGGCGTCCATGCATGCAACTCCGACAGTCCCTGTGTCACCTTGGCGGCCCCTGCACCATGTACCAGACCCCGGCATTCACGCGCGCAAACCCGGCAGCCCCTGTGTCAACTGGGCGACCCCTGCGCCAGGGACCTGACCCCAGAATCCCCACATGCAACCCCGGCTGCCCCTGCGCCACCTGGGCGGCCCCTGCACCATGTTCCACACCCTAGCGTCCTCGCGTGCAACCCCGAAAGACTTTGAGCCACCTGCGGGGCCCCTGTGCTAGGTACCAGACCCCGGCGTCACCGCGAGACCCCGGCAGATCCTGTGCCACCTGTGCGGCCCCTGCGCTAGGAGTCAGACCCCGGTGTCCCCGACTGCCATCCCACAGTCCCTGCGCCAACTTGGCGGCCCCTGTGTCCCCTGGGCATCCCCTGTGCCAGTTACAAGACCCCCGTTTTACCGCGCGCAACCCCGGCAGCCTTTGCGGTCCTTGTGCGACGCCTGCGCCAGGTACCATACTCCAGCATCCTCGCGCGCAACCCCAGCTCTCAATGCAGCACCTGGGGTCCCCTGTGCCAGGTACCTGACCCCGGCATCCCCGCACGCAACCCTGGCAGCCCCTGCGCCATCTAGGAGGACACTGCACCATGTATCACACCCCACCATTCCCGCATGCTACCCCAAAAGTCCTTGAGCCACAAGCGTGGCCCCTGTGCTAGGTACCAGACCCCGGCGTCCCCGCATGCAACCCCGAAAGTCCTTGAGTCACCTGCGGGGCCCCTGTACTAGTTATCAGACCCCGGCGTTCCCGCGCGCAACCCGAGCAGTCCCTGCTCCATCTTGGCGGCCCCTGTGCCAGGTACCAGATGCCGGCATCACCGCGCGCAACCCGGGCAGCTCCTGCCAAATGGGCTTCCCCTTCACCAGGTACCAAACCCCGCTTACCACGCGTGCCACCCCGGCAATCTCTGCGCCCCCTGGGCGGTCGCTGCACCAGGTTCCAGACCCCGGGGTCCTCGCGCGCTACCGCGGAAGTCCTTGCGGCATCTGGGGTCCCCTGCGCTAGGTAACAGACCGCGGCATCCCTGTGCACAACAATGGCAGTTCCTGCGCCACCTCGGAGACCCTTGCCACAGGGACCTGACCCCGGCATTCCCGCGCGCAAACCCGGCAGCCCCTGTGCCACCTGGGCGTCCCCTGAGTACCCTGGATGGCCCCTGCACCCGGTACATGATTCCGGTATTCCGCGCGCAACAACGGCATTTTCTGTGTCACCTGAGCAACCACTGCACCATGTACCACACCCTAGCGTCCCCGCATGCAACCCCTAAAGTCCTTGAGCCACCGGGGCAGACACTGTACCCGGTAAGAGACCCCGGTGTACAAGTGCGAAACACCGACCCCCTGCGCCACCTGTGCTGCACCTGTGTCACTTGGGCGACCCGTGCGCCAGGTACCAGACCCCAGCGTCTCCTCGCGCCACCCCGGCAGCCCCTGCGCCACCCGGGCGGACCCTGCACCATGTTCCAGACCCTGGCGTCCACGGGCGCCACCCCGGCAGCCCCTGCGCCACCTGGGCAGCCCCTGCACATGGTATGATACCCCGGCGTCCAAGCGTGCAACACCGGCACCCATGTGCCACCTAGGCTGCACCTGCATCACCTGGGCGGCTCCTGCACCATGTACCGGACCCCAGCGTGCATGCACACACCAGCAGCCCCTGAGAAACCTGGGCGGCCTCATCATCTGTTATGAGACCCTGGCGTCCAAGTGCGCAACCCCAGCACCCCTGTGCCACCTGTGCTGCACCTGCGTCACCTGGGCAGACATTGCGCCAATACCTGACGCCGGCGTTACCACGCGCCACCCCGGCAGTCCCTTCGCTTCCTGGGCGACCACTGCGCCAGGTGCCAGACCCCGGTGTTCCCGCGCACAACCCCAGAAGAACCTGCGACACCTGATCGGCCCTGCGCCAGATACCAGAACCCGGAGTCCCCGCGTGAAACCCCTAAAGTCCTTGATTCACCTGGGGGTCCGCTGTGCTAGGTACCAAACCCCGGCGTCACCACGAAACACCCCGGCAGGCCCAGTGCAACCTGGGCTATCCGTGCACCAGGACCAGACCCCGGCGTCACCGCGAAACACCCCAGCAGGCCCTGTGCACCGTGGGCTCCCCCTGAACCTGTAGCAGACTCCGGCATCCCCGCGTGCAACCCCATCTTTACGCCATCTGGGCGGCCTCTGCTCTAGGGGTCAGACCCCGGTGTCCCCTCGTGCCACCCCAGCAGTCCCTGTGCCACCTTGGCAGCCCCTGTGCCAGGTACCAGACCCCGGCATCCCTGCGAGCAAACCCGGAAGCCCCTGTGCCACCTGGGCGTCCCCTGTGTCCCCTGGGCGGCCCCTGTGCCATGTACAAGACTCCGGTGTTACCGCGCGAAACCCCGGCAACCCCTGCGCTCCTTGGGCGACCCCTGCGCCAGGTAACAGACCCCGGCGTCCTCGCACGCAACCCCGGCAGCCCCTGCTAACTGGGCTGCCCCTTTCGCCGGTACCAGACCCGGCCATTACTGCGCGCCTCCCCTTAGTCACTGCGCCACCTGGGCGGCCCCTGTGCCAGGTACCAGACCCCAGCGTCCTTGCACGCAACCCCAGCAGCCCCTGCCAACTGGGCTGCCCCTTTCGCCGGTACCAGACCCCGCCATTACTGCGCGCCTCCCCTTAGTCACTGCGCCACCTGGGCGGCCCCTGCGACAGGTACCAGACACCGGCATCCTCGCACACAACCGCGGAATTCCTTGTGCCACCTGGGGTCCCCTGAGCTAGGTACCAGACCCCAGCATCCTGGTGCACAATAATGGCAGTTCCTGTGCCACCTGGGCGGCCCCTGTGCCACGTATGAGATGCCGGCGTTACCGCGTGCAACCACAGTAGCCCCTGCGCTTCTTGGGAGACCCCTGCACCAGGTACCAGACCCCGGCGTCCCAGCGCAACCCCGGTAGTCACTGCGCCACCTGGGCGGTCCCTGCATCAGGTACCAGACCCCGATGTCCTCGCGGGCAACCCAGGAAGTCCTTGTGCCAGCTGTGGTACCCTGCGCGAGTTTCCAGACTCCGGTGTCACCGAGAGCCACCCCGGAAGGACCTGCAACACGTTGGGAGCCCCTATGCTAAGTATCCATCCCCGGCGTCCCCCTGTGCAACCCCTGGAAGTCCTTGCGCCACCTGGGGGACACCTGCGCCAGGTACCTGACCCCGGCGTACTTGCGTGCAACCCAGGAAGTTCCTGCGACAGCTAGGCGACCCCTCTGCCAGGGACCTTACACCAGCTTACCCGCACGCAAACCCAGCAGTCTCTGCACCACCTGGGCGGCCCCTGCATCATGTACCACACCCCAGCGTCCCCGTGTGCAACCCAGAAGGTCATTGAGCCACCTGGGGCCACTGTGCTAGGTACCAGACCCCGGCATCACCGCGCGCAACCCCGGCCGCCTCTTCGATATCTGGGCAGCCTCTGCTACACCTGTGCAGCCTCTGCGCCATGTACGAGACCCCGGCATCCACGTTTGCAACCTCGGCAGCCTGTGTGCCTCCTGGGCGACCCTGCGCCAAGTGCCAGACCCCGGCGTCCCGTGCACCACCCCAGAAGTCCCTGTGCCACCTGGGCGGCCTCTGCATCACATGGGCGGCCCCTGCACCACCTGGGCGGTTCCTGCACCATGTACCACACCCCGGTGTCCACGCACGACATACCAGCAGCCTTTGAGACACCTGGGCGGCCTCTGCTCCTGATACGAAACCCAGGCGTCCAAGTGCGCAACCCCAGCACCCCTGCGCCACCTGGGCTGCACCTGCGTCACCTGGGCGGCCAATGCGCCAATACCAGACGCTGGCGTTACCGCGTGCCACCCGGCAGTCCATTCTCTCCCTGGGCGACCACTGCGCCAGGTGCCAGACCCCGGCGTTCCCTCGTGCAACCCTGAAAGTCTTTGAGTCACCTGTGGGCCGCTATGCTAGGTACCAAACCCTGGCGTCACTGCGAAACACCCAGTCAGGCCCTGTGCCACCTGGGCTCCCCCTGCACCAGTACCAGACCCCGGCGTCCCCGCGTGCAACCCTGGCAGTCCTTGCGCCACCTAGGCAGACTCTGCTCTAGGGGTCAGACCCCGGTGTTCCCTCGTGCCACTCCAGCTGTCCCAGCGCCACCTTGGCAGCCCCTGCGCCAGGTACCAGATCCCGGCATCCCCGCGCGCAATCCCGGCAGCCCTTGTGCCACCTGGGCGTCCCCTGCGTCCCCTGGGAGGCCCCTGCGCCAGGTACAATACTCCGGTGTTACCGCGCGAAACCCCGGCAGCCCCTGCACTCCTTGGGCGACCCCTGCGCCAGGTACCAGACCACAGCGTCCCCGCGCACAACCCCGGCAGCCCCTGCCAACTGGGCTTCCCCTTTCGTGGGTACCATACCCCGCTATCCCTGTGCGCCTCCCTGGTAGTCACTGCGGCACCTGGAAGGCCCCTGCGCCAGGTAACAGACCCCGACGTCCTGGCGTGCAACCGCAGAATTCCTTACGCCACCTGGGGTCCCCTGCCCTAGGTACCAGACCCCGGCGTCCTTGCACACAAAAATGGCTCCTCCTGTGCCACCTGGGCGACCCCTGTGCCAGGTACCTGACCCCGGCGTCCCCGCGTGCAACCACGGCAGGCTATGTGAAACCTGGGCGGCCCCTGAAACATGTACCAGACCCCGGCGTCCCCGTGTGCAACCCCGAAAGTCCTTGAGACCCCTGGGGGGCTTCTGTGCTATGTACCAGACCCCGGCGTCAGTGCGAGTCACCGCAGAAGGTCCTGCAACACCTGGGGGGCCCCAGCGCTTAGTACCCGTCCCCTACATACCCTGGAAAACCCCAGAAGTCCTTGAGCCACCTGGGGGACAGCAGCGCTATGTACCAGACCTGGCGTTACTGCTCGCCACCCCGGCAGTCCCTGCGCTCCCTGGGCGACCCCTTCGCCAGGTTTCAGACGCCGGCAACCTGCGTGGAACCCCGAAAGTCCTTGAGCCACGTGGGGGGCCCCTGTGCTAGGTACCAGACCCCGGCGTCACCGCGAACCACCCAAGCAGTCCCTGCGACACCTGTGCGGCCTATGCATCACATGGGCGGCCCCTGCACCACCTGGGTGGGTCCTGCGCCAGGTACCAGATGCCGGCATCTCCTCGTGCCACCCCGCGAGCCCATGCACCACCTGGGCACCCCCTGCACCATGTACCAGACCCCGGCATACCTGCGTGCAACTGCATCAGCCCCTGCGCCACCTAGGCGGACCCTGCATCACATGGGCGGTCCCTACACCACCTGGGCCGCCCCTGCGCGAGGTATCAGACCCCAGCGTCACCGCGTGCAACCTCGGTAGCCTCTGCGCCACCAGGGCAGCCCCTGCGTCAGCTGGACGGTCCGTGCACCAGGTACCAGAACCCGGCGTCACCGCGATCCACCCTGGAAGGTCTTGTGACACCTTGGCAGCCCCTGCACCATGTACGAGACACTGCCGTCCATGTGAGCAACCCCTGATGCCCCTGCGCCTCTTGGGAGGCCCTTGCACCAGGAACCAAAACCCGGCTACCTCGCGCTCAACCCCAGCAGTTCCAGCGCCACCTGGGCGACCCCTGCACCAGGTACCTGACACCGGCGTCCCCGAGCACAATCCTGGCAGGCTATGCGACACTTCGGTGGCCTCTGTGCCAGAAACCAGACCCCGGCGCCCCTCGTGCAACCCCGAAAGTCCTTGAGAAACATGGTGGGGCCCTTTGCTAGGTACCAGACCCGGAGTCTCCGATAGCCACCCCGGCAGGACCTGCGACACCTGGGTGTCCCCTGCGCTAGGTACCAGACCCCGGCATCCCCGCGTACAACCCTGGAAGTCCTTGCGACACCTGGGCAACCCCTGCGACAGGGACCTGACCTCGGCGTCCCGCACGCAACCCCGGCAGCCTCTGCGACACCTGGGCGGACCCTGCAACACCTGGGCAGCCTCTGCACCATGTACGAGACCCCGGCGTCCACGTGCGCAACCCCAGCAGCCCTACGCATTCTGGGTGGCCTTTGCGCCAAATATAGACCCTGGCATCCCCGCGCGCCACTCCAGAAGTCCCTGCGCCACCTGGGCTGTCCCTGCGTCACCTGGGCGGCCCCTGCGCCAGGTACCAGTCCCCTCCGTCCCCGCACGCAATCCCGGCAGGCTATGCGACACTTGGGTGGCCCCTGCACCAGATACCAGACCCCGGTGTCCCCGCGTGCAATCCCGAAACTACTTGAGCCACCTGGGGGGCTCCTGTGCTATGTACCAGACCCCTGCATAACGGGAGCCACCCCGGCAGGCCCTGTGACACCTGGGGTGCCCCTGCACAAGGTGCCAGACCCCGGCGTCCCCGCGTGCAACCCCGGAAGTCTTGCGCAACATGGAGGACCCCAGCGCCAGGTACCTGACCCCGGCGTCCTCGTGCGCAACCCCGGCAGTTCCTTTGCCACCTGGGCGATCCCTGCAACATGCACCACACCCCAGCGTCCCCGCGTGCAACCCCGAAAGCTTGAGCCACGTGGGGGACCCTGGGCTAGGTACCAGACCCCGGCATCACCACGTGCAACCCCGGCAGCCTCTGAGACACTTGGGCGGCCCCTGCAACACCTGGGTGGCCCCTGACATTATACGAGACCCCGGAGTCCACGTGCGCAACCCCGGCAGCTCCTGCGCCTCCTGGGCGGGCCCTACGCCATGTATCAGAACCCGGCGTCTCCGCGCGCCACCCCAGCCCCCCTGTGCCACCTGGGCATCCAATGAGACACCTTGGCAGTCTCTGCACCTGGTAAAAGACCCCAGAGTCCAATAGCGCAATCCCGGCACCCCTGCGCCACCTGTGCGGCTCCTGCGCCAAGTACCAGATGCCGGCGTTATCGCGCGACACCCTGGCAGTCCCAAGCTCCCTGGGCGAACCCTGCGCCAGGTGCCAGACCCCGGCGTCCAGGTACCCAACCCTTGCAGCCGCTCGCCACCTGGGCGCCCCTGGTGCCAAGTATCAGACCCCGGCATACCTGCGGGCAACCGCGGCAGCCCCTGTGCCACCAGGGCTGCCCCTGCATCAGAAGGGCGGCTCCTGCACCAGATACCAGACCCAGGGTCCCCGCATGCCACCCCAGCAGTCCCTGCGCCTCCTTGGCAGCCCCTGTGCCTGGTACCTGACCCCGGGGTCCCCGCGCAACCCCGGTAGCCCCTGCACCACCTGGGCTGCCCCTGCGCCAGGTATCAGACCCCGGCGTCACCGCGTGCAACCCCAGCAGTTCCTACGCCACCTGGGAGGCTCCTGCGCCAAGTACCAGACCCCAGCATCATAGCGCGCAAACCCGGAAGCCCCTGTGCCACCTAGGCATCACCTGCGTCGCCTGGGCATTCCCTGCGCCATGTTCAAGACCCCGGTGTTACCACGTGCAACACTGGCAGTTCCTGCACCACCTGGGCGACCCCTGCAGCATGTACCACACCCCAGCGTCCCCGCGTACAATCCCGAAAGTCCTTGAGCCACGTGGGGGGCCAATGTGCTAGGTACCAGACCCCGGCGTCACCGCATGCAACCCCGGAAGACCCTCCAACACCTGGACGGCCCCTGCGATACCTGGGCGGCCCCTGCGCCATGTCCGAGACCCCGGCATCCACGTGCGCAACCCTGGCAACCCCTGCGCCTCCTGGGCGGCCCCTGTGCGAAGTACCAGACCCCGGGGTCCCTGCGTGCAGCCCCCAAAGTTCTTGAGCCACCTGAGACGCCCCTGTGCTAGGTTCCACACCCCGGCATCACCGCGAGCCACCCCGGCAGGCCCTGCGACAGCTGGGGGGGCCTCTGCACTAAGTACCAATCCCCGGCATTCCCCTGTGTATTCCCTGAAGTCATTGCGTCACCTGGGGGACCCCTGCGCCAAGAACCTGACTCCGGCGTCCTTGTGTGCAACCCCGGCAGTTCTTGCGCCACCTAGGTGACCCCTGCGACAGCGACCTGACACCGGCTTTCCCGCGCGCAACCCGGAAAGTGTTTGAGCCACCTGGGGCGACGCTGTGCTAGAATACAGACCCCGGCGTCCCCGCGTTCAATCCCAGCAGTCCTTGGGCCACCTGGGCGGCCTCTGCTGTAGGGGTCAGACCCTGGTGTCCCCTCGTGACACTCCAGCAGTCCCTGCGACACCTTGGTAGCCCCTGCGCCAGGTTCCAGAACCCGGCATCCCCGCACACAAACCCGGCAGCCCCGGTGCCACCTGGGAGTCCCCTGCGTCCCCTGGGCGGCCCCTGCGCCAGGTACAAGACTCCGGTGTTACCGCACGAAACCCCGGCAGCCCCTGTGCTCCTTAGGCGACCCCTGTGCCAGGTACCAGACCCCGGCGTCCTCGTGCACAAATCCGGCAGCCCCTGCCAACTAGGCTGCCCCTTTCGTGGGCACCAGACCCCGCCATCTCTGCGCGCCTCAACGGTAGTCACTGCGCCACCTGGGAGGCCCCTTCACCAGGTATCAGACCCCGGGGTCCTCGCACGCAACCGCGGAATTCCTTACGCCACCGGGGGTCCCCTGCGCTAGGTTCCAGACCCCGGCGTCCTTGCGCACAATAATGGCAGGTCCTGTGCCACCTGGGCGACCCCTGCGCCAGGTACCTGACCCCGGGGTCCCCACGTGCAACCACAGCAGGTTATGCGACACCTGGGCGGCCCCTGAAACATGTACCAGACCCCGGCATCCCCGCGTGCAACCCCGAAAGTCTTTGAGCCCTCTGGGGGCTCCTGTGCTAGGTACCAGACCCCGGCGTCATTGCGAAACAACCCGGAAGGTCCTGCGACACCTGGGGGGCCCCAGCGCTTAGTACCTGTCCCCGGCATCCCCCCGTACAACCTCGGAAGTCCTTGAGCCACCTGGGGGACAGCAGCGCCATGTACCAGACGCCGGCGTTACTGCGCGCCACCCCGGCAGTCCCTGCACTCTCAGGGCGACCCCTTCGCCAGGTGTCAGACCCCAGCGTCCACGTGTGCAACCCCGGAAAAAAATCTCTCAGTAGTTGATACAATACTGTGTTAATTCTTTGCAAGCCTCCACCTCTGGGCTTATTGAAAGTATTGTTGCTCACATAAATAACTGTGAATTGCATTGTAAGTTGATGATAAATAAAGTATTGCAATTTGGATATAAGGAAATTTGTTCAAGTTAATCTTGACTATCCAGTAAGTAAGATGTTAGTGAATGTACCAAGTTTATCAAGGGAAACACAATGAAAGTGGTCAATGATGGGAAAATGACCTTAGCATCAATAGCAATATCGGGCAGCATTCTTATTATACCACAGTGTTGCCTTTCACCAAGGAATACTTGATGGCTAAAGGCGTAGTCTAACATGATAAAAATATCTATCTCCTCGTGATTAATGCAAGGAATTGATGAAAAATAAGATAAAACGTGAAACGTAAGATGAAACGTGAAAAAATACTCCGAAGTTGCATTTAAAACAGGGTAAAATGGAAACACTTGACGTTGCTTTGATTAGCAAATGGAAAAGGGGTGTTACTACTACATTCCTATCCAGATTAGGTGAATGAAAAACACGTGCAACCCCTTATTCTGACTCCTCTAAACAGCCGACTTTGAAAACGAAACAGAACAGGTGCTTTGAATCATTTCGTACAACACGGGATTTTCTGAAACACCTCCACGATTCAATTGGAGTGAATATGAGCCATTACACCTGTCATTTTTTTTTGCAACACCGGGGATTGAACGCACGTGCGTTCTACTTCAGCACTAGGCCCCGGCCCGATTTATTGATACTTTATTTGGAGAACAGGCCAATGCTTGTTTGAAGAGTTGAACACAAATCACTGCATTTCTTCCCTTTCCTTCATTTCTTTGTTTCATCATTGTTGCACCCAAAATACTTCCCTGCTGGCCTGATCAAGGTGTGCTTAACGAGTAATCGAATCCCCCTGGCCAGACAAGCCAGTTTTCCTTCCATTGCATTTCTTAGATATAATATTCCTTCACTGTGATGACTTCTAGGATCCGTTCACCTTTCTTCTAATCTCCTCCATCTGTGCTTCAAGAACATGTCGTGTTACAATACTCTGCTAAATCTTTGAACGCCTCCACCTCTGGGCTTATTGAAAGTAGTGTTGCCCACATAAATAACTGTGAATTGCATTGTAAGTTGATGACAAATAAAGTATTGCAATTTGGATATAAGGAGAATTTGTTCAAGTTAATCTTGACATTCCAGTAAGTAAGATGTTAGTGAATGTACCAAGTTTATCAAGGGAAACACAATGAAAGTGGTCAATG
>PVJS01008949.1:0-18790 GCA_004027185.1 Glis glis | reverse complement strand
CTTAGCATCAATAGCAATATCAGGAAGCATTCTTATTATACTTCAGTGTTGCCTTTCACCAAGGAATACTTGATGGCTAAAGGCGCAGTCTAATATGGTAAAAATATCTATCTCCTCGTGATTAATGCAAGGAATTGATGAAAAATAAGATAAAACGTGAAACGTAAGATGAAACGTGAAAAAGTACTCCGAAGTTGCATTTAAAACAGGGTAAAATGGAAACACTTGACATTGCTTTGATCAGCAAATGGAAACAGGGTGTTACTACTACATTCCTATCCAGATTAGGTGAATGAAAAACACGTGCAACCCCTTATTCTGACTCCTTTATACAGCCGACTTTGAAAACGAAACAGAACAGGTGCTTTGAATCATCTTCGTACGAGGCCGGATTTTCTGAAACACCTCCACGATTCAATTGGAGTGAATATGAGCCATTACACCTGTCATATTTTTTTTTTGCAACACCGGGGATAGAACGCAGGTGCATTCTACTTCTGCACTACGCACCCTAGTTCTTTATACTTTACTTGGAGAACAGGCCAATGCTTGTTTGAAGAGTTGAACACAAATCACTGCATTTCTTCCCTTTCCCCGGCAGGCCCTGCGCCACCTGAGCGGCCCATGCGCCAGATACCTACCTCGACGTCCTCGCATGCAATCCCGTCAGTCCCTGCGCCACCTGGGCGGCCTCTGCATCACATGGTTGGCCCCTGTGCCACCTAGGCTTTTCCTTCGCCAGGTACCAGATCCCGGCGTTTCCTCTCGCCACCCCGGCAGCTCCTGCACCACCTGGACGGACCCTGCACCATGTACCAGACCCCGGCATGCCTGCACGCAACCGCAGCAACCCCTGCGCCACCTGGGCGGCCCCTGCATCACATAGGCGGCCCCTACACCACCTGGGCGACCCCTGCGCCGGGTATCAGACTCCGGAGTCACCATGTGCAACCTCGGCAGTTCCTGCACCACCTGGTCGGCCCCTGCGTCAGATACCAGACCCTGGCTTTCCAGCGTGCAACCCCGAATGTCCTTGAGCTACCTGGGGGGCCCCTGTGTGAGGTACCAGACCCCGGCGTCCTCGCACGCAAACCTGGAAGTCCTTGCGCCACCTGGGGTCACCTGCGCTAGGTACCAGACACCGACGTCCTCGCGCACAACAGTGGCAGTTCCTGCGCCACCTCGGCGACCCTGCGCCAGGGACATGACCCCGGTGTCCCTGCTCATAACCCAGGCAGGCTAGGCAACACCTGTGCATCCCCTGTGTCAGGTACCAGACCCCGCCTTCCCCGTGTGCAACCCCAAAGTCCTTGAGCCACCTGGGGGGGCCCTGTACTAGGTACCAGACCCCAGTGTCACTGCGAGCCACCACGGCAGGTCCTGCGACACCTGGGGTCTCCTGCGCTAAATACCCGTCCCCGGCATCCCCGCGTCTAACACCGGAAGTCCTTGCGCCACCTGAGGGACCCCTGCGCAAGGTACCTGACCCCGGCGTACTCACGCGAAACATCGACAGTTCCTGCACCATCTGGACGACCCCAGCGCCAGGGACCGGACCCCGGCGTCCATGTACGCAACCCCGGCAGCCCCTCGCCACCTGGGCGGCCTCTGCTTCACATGGGCGACCCCTGCACCATGTACTAGACCCCGGCGTCCATGCACACCACCCCAGCAGACCCTGAGACACCTGGGCGGCCTCTGCACCCGGTACGAGACCCTGGCGTCCAAGTGCGCGACCCCGGCACTCCTGCGCAACCTGGGCTGCACCCCTGCGCAACCTGGACTTCCGGGGTTGCACACGGGGACTCCGGGGTCTGGTAGTGGCGCAGGGGCCGCCTAGGTGACACTGGGCCTGCCGAGGTGTTTCACGGTGACGCCGGTGTCTGGTACCTAGCAGAGTCCCCCCAGGTGGCTCAAGGACTTTCGGGATTGCACGCGGGGACGTCGGTGTCTGGTATCTGGCGCAGGGCCGCCCAGGTGTCGCAGCGCCTGCTGGGGTTGCACGCGGGAACGCCAGTGTCTGGCACCTGATGCAGTGGTCACCCTGGGAGAAAAGGGCCTGCCGGGTTGTCGTGCGGTAATGCCGGCGTCTGGTATTGGCACAGGGGACGCCCAGGAGATGCAGGTGCAGCCCAGGTGGCGCAGGGGTGCCGGGATTGCCCACTTGTACGCTGGGGTCTCATACCGGGTGCTGAGGCTGCCCAGGTGTCTCAGGGGCTGCTGGTGTGGCGTGCGTGGACGCCGGGGTCTGGTACCTGGTGCAGGAGACTCCCAGGTGGCGCAGGGGCTGCCCATGTGATGCAGAGGCCTCCCAGGTGTCACAGGGACTTCTGGGGTGGCACGCAGGGACGCCAGGTTCTGCAACTCGGCGCAGGGGCGGCCCAGGAGGTGCACGGGCTGCCGAGGTTGCGAACATGGATGCTGGGGTCTCGTACATGGCGCAGAGGCCTCCCACGTGTCGCAGGGCCGCCCAGGTGTCGTAGAGGCCTCCGGGGTTGCGCGCGGTGATATCGGTGTCGGGTACCTTGCACAGGGCGCCCCAGGTGGCTCAAGGGCTTTCGGGGTTGCACGCAGGGACGCTGGGGTGTGGTACATGGTGCAGGAGCCTCCCAGGTGGCGCAGGGGCCACCCATGTAATGCAGGGGCCGCCCAGATGGCACAGGGACTTCTGGGATGGCGTGCGGGGACTCCGGGCTCTGGTACTTGGCACAGGGCGGCCCAGGTGTCGCAGGGACTGCTGGGATTGTGAGAGGGAACGCCGGGGTCTGGCACCTGGTGCAGTTTTCGCCCTGGGAGTGAAGGGACTGCCTGTGTGGCGTGCGGTAACGCCGGCATCTGATATTGGCGCAGGGGCCATCCAGGTGTCGAAGGGGCCGCCCAGGTGTCACAGAGTTTGCCGGGGTTGCGCGCGGTGACGCTGGGGTCTGGTACCTAGCACAGGGTCCCCTCAGGTGGCTCAAGGACTTTCGGGGTTGCACGCGGGGACGCTGGTGTGTGGTACATGGTGCAGGGACGCCCGGATGGTGCAGGGGCTGCCTGGGTTGCATGTGGGGAAGCTGGTGTCAGGTCCCTGGCGCCGAAGTCGCCTAGGTGGCGCAGGAACTGCTGGGTTGCACGCAAGAATGCCGGGGTCAGGTACCTGGTGCAGGGGTCCCCCAGGTGGCGCAAGAACTTCTGGGGTTGCACGGGGGGACGCCGGGGACGGGTATTTAGCACAGGGGCCTCCCAGGTGTAGCAGGGCCTGCCAGGGTGGCTCGCGGTGACGCCAGGGTCTGGTACCTTGCACAGGGGCCCCCCAGGTGGCTCAAGAACTTTCGGGGTTGCACACGGGGACGCCGGGACTGGTTCTTACGCAGGGGCCACCCAGTGTCCCATAGCCTGCCATGGTTGCACGCGCGGACGCTGGGGTCATGTCCCTGACGCAGGGGTCGCCGAGGTGGCGCAGGATCTGCCATTGTTGTGCGCGAGGACGCCGGGGTCTTGTACCTAACGTAGGGAACTCCAGCTGGCGCAAGGACTTCCGGGGTTACACGGGAGGAAACCGGGTTCTGGGACCTGGTGCAGGGACTGACCAGGTGGCGCAGAGACTGCCAGGGTGGCTCGCGGTTACGCAGTGGCCTGCTACCCAGCACAGGGGCCCCCCACGTGGCTCAAGGAATTTCGGGGTTGCACGCGGGGACACCGGGGTCTGGTATCTGGCGCAGGCGTCAACCAGGTGGCGCAAGGACTTCTGTGGTTGCAGGCGGGGACGGCGGGGTCTGGTACCTGGCGAAGGGGCAGCAAAGTTGGCGCATGAACTGCCATTGTTGTGCGCGAGGACGACGGGGTCTGTTACCTAATGCAGGGGACCCCAGGTGGCGAAAGGACTTCCGGAGTTGCGCGCGAACACGCCGGGGTCTGTTACTTGGCGTTGGGGCTGCCCAGGTGACACAGGTGTAGCCCAGATAGTGCAGGGGTACTGGGGTTGCGCACTTGAACGCCTAGGTCTCCTACAGGGTGCAGAGGCAGCTCAGGTGTCTTAGGGTCTGCTGGGGTGATGCGCGGGGATGCTGGGGTCTTGTACATGGTGCAGTGGCCACCCAGGAGGTTCAGAGGCTGCCGGGGTTGCGCATGTAGACGCCGGGGTCTCATACATGGCGCAGGGGCAGCCCAGGTGTCGCAGGGGCCGCCCAGGTGTCGCAGGGGCTGCCGGGGTTGCGCGCGGTGAAGCCGGGGTCTGGTACCTAGCACATTGGCCACCCAGGTGGCTCAAGGACTTTCAGGGTTGCACGCGGGGACACTGGGGTATTGTACATGGTGCAGGGGTCGCCCAGGTGGCACAGGAAATGCCGGGGTTGCACGCAGTAATACCGGGGTCTTTTACCTGGTGCAGGGTCTGCCCAGGGGACGCAGGGAACGCCCAGGTGGCACAGGGTCTGTCGGGTTTGCGCGCGGGGACGCCAAGGTCTGGTACCCAGTGCAGGGGCTGCCAAGGTGGCGAAAGGACTTCCGGGGTGACGCGTGAGACGCCGGGGTCTGGTACCTTGCCCAGGGACCACCCAGGTGGCGCAGTGACTGCTGGGGTTGCGCGCGGAGACCGCGGGTTCTGGTACTTGGCGAAGAGGCAGCCAGGATGGCAGGGGCTACCGGGGTTGCGCGCGGGGATGCCGGGTCTGTTACCTGGCGCAGGGGTCGCCCAAGGAGCGCAGGGACTGCCGGGGTTGCCCGCAGTAACACCGTGGTCTTGTACCTGGCGCTGGGGCCGCCCAGGGGACTCAGGGGATGCCCAAGTGGCACAGGGTCTGCCGGTTTTGTGTGCGGGGATGCTAGGGTCTGGTACCTGGCGCACGGGCCGCCCAGGTGATACAGGTGCAGCCCAGGTGGCGCAGGGTATCAGGGTTGTGCACTTGGACGCCAGGGTCTGGTACATCGTGCAGAGGCCGCCCAAGTGGCGCAGGGGCTGCTGGGGTGGTGTGCGTGGATGCCCGGTTCTGGAACATGGTGCAGGGGCCGCCCAGGTGGCGCTGGGTCTGCCAGGGTAGTGCGAGAAGATGCCGGGGTTTGGAACCTGGCGCAGGAGCCGCCCAAGTGGCACAGATGTCGCCCAGGAGGTTCAGAGGCTGCCGGGGTTGCGCACGGTGACGCCAGGGTCAGGTACCTGGCTCATGGGTCGCCCAGGTGGCGCAGTAACTGCCGGGGTTGCACGCATAGACGTCGGGGTCTGATACCTGGCGCAGGGGCTACCCAGCTGTTGCAGGGACCGCCCATGTGACACAGGGGCCACCCAGGTGGCACAGGGGCTGCTGCATTTGCTCTCAGGCATGCTGGAGTATGGTACTCGGCACAGGGGGTGCCCAGTTGGCTAGAGGCTGCCGGGGTTGCGTACGTGGACGCAGGGATCTGGAACCTGGTTAAGGGGTCGCCCAGGGAGCACAGGAAGTGCCGTGAAGCGCGCGGTAATGCCAGCATCTGGTACCTGGCACAGGGGCCGCCCATGTAATGCAGGGGCCACCCAGGTGGCACAAGGAATTCTGGGATGGTGCGCGGGGACGCCGGGGTCTGGTACTTGGTGCAAGGGCCGCCCAGGATTCGCAGGGGCTTCCGGTGTTGCGCACGTGGACGCCGGGGTCTCATAAGAGGTGCACGGGCCGCCCAGGTGTCGCAGAGGCTGCCAGGATTGTACGCTGTGACGCCGGGGTCTGGAAATTAACACAGGGGCCACGCATGTGGCTCAAGGACATTCGGGTTGCACGCAGGGACGCTGGGTGTGGCACATGGTACAGTGGTGGCCCAGGAAGCGCAGGGGCTGCCGCGGTTGCACGCGGGGACACAAGGGTCACGTACCTGGTGTAGGGGATCCAAGGTGGTGCAGTGACAGCTGGGGTTGTGTGCGAGGACACCGGGGTCTGGTACCTAGCCCAGGCGTCGCCCAAGGAGCGCAGGGGCAGCCGGGGTTGCGCTCGGTAACACCGGGGTCTTGTTCCTCTCGCAGAGGCCACCGAGGGGACGCAGGAGACGCCCAGGTGGCACAGGGAATGCCGGGTTTTCGCGCGATGATGCCGGGGTGTGGTACCTGGCTCATGGGCCTCCCAGGTGGTGCAGAAATGGCCGGGGTTGCACGAAGTGACGCCGGGGTCTGATACATGGGGAGGGGCCGCCCAGGTGGTGCAGGGGCCGCCCATGTGATATAAGGACCGCCCAGGTTTCGCAGTTGTTGCTGCAGTTGCTCTCAGGCATGCAGGGGTCTGGTACTTGGCACCGGGGGCGCCCAGGTGGCAAGGGGCAGCCACGGTTGCGTACGTGGACACCGGGGTCTGGCACCTGGCTCAGGGTTCGCCCAGGGAGCGCAGGCACTGCCGGAGTGGCGCGCGGTAACGCCGCCGTCTGGTACCTGGCGCAGGGGCCGCCCAGGTGATGCAGGTGCAGCTCAGGTGGTACAGGGGTGCCAGGGTTGCGCACTTGGATGCTGGGGTCTCGTACCGGGTGCAGAAGCCGCAAAGGTGGACAGGGGCTGCCGGGGTTGCACGCGGGAACGCCAGGATCTGGTACCTTGTGCAGGTGTCGCCCAGGGAGCACCAGGGCTACCGGGGTTGCGCAGGGTATTACCGGGGTCTTGTACTTGGTGCAGGGACCGCCCAGGGTACAAAGGGGATGCCCAGGTGGCACAGGGGCTGCCGGGATCGCGCGCGATGATGCCGCCGTCTGATACCTGGCGCAGGGGCCTCCCAGGTGGTGCAGGAGCAGCCCTTCTAATGCAGGGGCCACCCAGGGGATGCAGGGGACACCTCTGTGGTACAGGGGCTGCCGGATTTGATTGTGCGGTTGCCGTGGTCTGATACCTGGCGCAAGGGCCCCCCAGGTGGCTCAAGGACTTACGGGATTGCACGCGTGGACGCCGAGGTCTGGTATCTGACGCAGGGGCCAGCCCGGTGTCGCATACACTGCCGGGGTTGTGCGCGGGGACGCCGGGGAAAGGTCCCTGGTGCAGGGGTAGAAGAAGTGGCGCAGGAACTGCCATTGTTGTGCACAAGGAGGCCGGGTTCTGGTACCTAGTGCAGGGGACCCCAGCTGGCATAAGGACTTCCGGGGTGCGCGCGAGGATGACGGGGTATGGGACATGGTGCAAGGACCACCCAGGTGGCGCAGTAACTACCGGGGAGGCGCGCTGGAATGGCGGGGTCTGGTACCTGCGAAGGGACAGCCCCATTGGCAGTGGCTGCCAGGGTTGTGCGCGGGGAAGCCGGGGTCTGGTACCAGGTGCAGGGGTCGCCCAAGTAGCGCAGGGGCTGAAGGGGTTTCGCGCAGTAACACAGGGGTCTGGTACCTGGCGCAGGGGCTGCCAAGGTGGCGAAGGGACTGCTGGGGTGGCACGCGGGGACACCGGGGTCTGACCCCTAGTGCAGAGGCCGCCCAGGTGGCCCAAGGATTTCCGAGGTTGCACGCGGGGACACCGGGGTCTGGTACTGGCGCAGGGGCAGCCAAGGTGGCACATGGCCTGCCGGGGTGTTTCGCGCTGACACCGCGGTCTGGTACCAAGCACAGGGTCCCCACAGGTGATTCAAGGACTTTATGGGTTGCACGCGGGGACGCCGGGGACTGGTATCTGGCGCAGGGCCACCCAGGTGTCGCAGCGCCTGCTGGGATTGTGCGCGGGAACGCCAGTGTCTGTCACCTGGTGCAGTGGTCGCCCTAGGAGCAAAGGGACTGCCGGGATGGCGCGCGGTAACACCGGCATCTGGTATTGGCGCAGGGCCCGCCCAGGTGACGCAGGTGCATTCCAGGTGGCGCAGGGGTGCTGGGATTGCACACTTGGACGCCGGGGTCTCGAACCGGGTGCTGAGGCCACCCAGGTGTCTCAGGGGCTGCTGGTGTGGCGTGCATAGACACCGGAGTCTGGTCCATGATATAGGAGCCGCCCAGTTGGCGCAGGTGTAGCCCATGTGATGCAGAGGCTGCAAGGTGGCACAGGGACTTCTGGGGTGTTGTACGTGGTCGCCGGGGTCTGATACATAGTGCAGGGGCCGCCCAGGTGGCGCAGGGGCTGCCAGAGAGCGCGCGGGGACGCCGGGGTCTGGTACCTGGCTCAGGGGGCGTCCAGGTGGTGCAGTGACCGCCGGGGTGGCGCGACGGGATGGCGGGGTCTGGTAACTGGCGCAGGGGCCGCCCAGGTGTCGCAGGGCTTGCCGGGATGGCACCCGGGGACATTGTGGTCTGACCCCCAGCTCAGAGGGCCGCACAGTTGGCTCCGGGACTGCATGGGTTGCACGCGGGGACGTTGGGGTCTGGTATCTTGCGCAGGGGCCACCCAGGTTTCGCAGGACCTGCCGGGGTTGCGCTCGGGAATGCCCGGGTCAGGTACCTAGCACAGGGGTCACCAAGGTGGTGCAGGAACCGCCATGGTTGTGTGCGAGGACGCTGGGGTCTGGAACATAGCGCAGGTGCCCCCCAGGTAGCACAAGTACTTCCGGGGTGGCGCGCATGGATGCAGGGGTCTGGTACCTGGCACAGGGGCTCCCCAGGTGGCTCAAGGACTTTCGGGGTGGCAAGCGGGGATGCCGGGGTCTGGTACCTAGCACAGGGGCCCCCCAGGTAGCTCAAGGACTTTCGGGGTTGCACACGGGGACGCTGGGGTCTGGTATATTGCGCAGGGGCGACCAGGTATTACAAGAACTGCCAGGGTTGCACGCGGTGACTCCGGGGTCTGATACTTGCGCAGGGGCCGCCCATGTGATGTAGGTGCCGCCCAGGTGGCTCAGTGGCTGATGCGGTTGCATGCAGACATGCAGTTGTCTGGTCCTTGGCACAGGGGGCGCCCAGGTGGCGAAGGGCTGCCGGGGTTGCGTACGTGGACGCTGGGGTTTGATACCTGGTGCAGGGGTCGCCCAGGGAGTGCAGGGACTGCCGGGGTGGCGCGCGATAACGCCGACATCTGGTACCTGGCGCAGGAGCCTCCCAGGTGGCACAGGGCCACCATGTGATGTGCCGCCTCGGTCTGATACCTGGCGCAGGGGCCGCACAGGTGGTCAGGATCCATCCTTCTGATGCAGGGGCCGCACAGGTGGCGCAGGGACTGCTGCGATTGAGCGGGCTCGTACCGGGTGCAGAGGCGGCCAAGGTGGCTCAGGGGCTGCTGGGGTGGCGCGTGGGGACGACGGGGTCTGGTAATTGGCACAGGGGCCGCCCAGGTTGTGCAAAGACTTCCAGGGTTGCACGCGGGGATGCCAGGGTCTGGTACCTGGCGCAGGGTCGCCAAGGAAGCGCAGGGACTTCTGGGCTGGCACGCGGGGACATCGGGGACTGACCCCTAGCGCAGGTGCCGCCCAGGTGGCGCAGGGATTGCCGGGGTTTCACGCGTGGACGCCGGGGTCTGGTACTGGCGCAGAGTCCGCCCAGGTGTTGCAGGGACTGCCAGGTTGTTTCGCTTTGAAGCTGGGGTCTGGTACCTAGCAAAGGACCCCCCAGGTTGGTCAAGGACATTCGGAGTTGCACGTGGGGACGCCGGGGTCAGGTAATTGGAGTAGGGGGCGCCCAGGTGGCGAGGGGCTGCCCCGGTTGCGTATGTGGATGCTGGGGTCTGGTGCCTGGCACATGGGTCCCCCAGGTAGCGCAAGGACATCCGCACTTGCACGCGGGGATGGCGGGGTCTGGTACCTGGCGAAAGGGCAGCCCAGTTGTCAGGGGCTGCCGGGGTTGCGCACAGGGACGTCGGGATCTGGTACCTGGCACAGGCATCGCCAAGGGAGCGCATGGGCTGCCAGGGTTTCCCGCGGTAACACCGGGGTCTTGTACCTGGTGCAGAGACCGCCCAGGGGACGCAGGGGACACCCAGGCGGCACATGTGCTGCCGGGTTTGTGCGCGATGATGCTGGGGTCTGGTGCCTGGCGCAGGGGCCTCCCAGGTGGTGCAGGAACTGCCAGGGTTGCACGCGGTGACGCCGGGGTCTGATACCTAGTGCAGGGGCAGCCCAGGTGCCGCAGGGGCTGCTGCGCTTGCACGCAGGTATGCCAGGCTCTGGTACATGGCACCAGGGGCGTCCAGGTGGCGAGGGGCTGCTGGGGTTGCGTACCTGGACACTGGGGTCTGGTACCTGGCGCAGTGGTCGCCCAGGGAGCGCAGGGACTTCCGGGTTGGTACGCACTTCCAGGGTTTTGCGCAAGGTCGCCGGCGTCTGGTACTTGGCCAAGGTGCCGCCCAGGTGACACAGGTGCAGCCCAGGTGGCGCAGGGTTTGCACACTTGGACTCCGGGGTCTCGTACCGGGTGCAGAGGCCGCCAAGGTGGCTCAGGGGCTCCTGGGGTGACGCGCGGGGACGGCGGGGTCTGGTACTTGGCGCAGGGGCCGCCCAGGAGGAGCAGGGGCTGCCGGGGTTGCGCACGTGGACGCCAAGTTCTCAAATAATGTCAGTGGCTGCCCAGGTGTCGCAGAGGCCTCCCAGGTGTCGCAGAGGCTGCCGCAGTTGGCGCGGTGATGCCGGGGTCTCTTACCTAACACAGGGTCCCCCCGGGTGGCTCATGGACTTTCGGGGTTGCACGTGGGGATGCTGGGGTGTGATACACAGTGCAGGGGTCGCCCAGGTGGTATAGGAACATCCGGGGTTGCACGCGGGGACGCCGGGGTCTGTTACCTAGCGTGGGAGCACCCCAGGTTTCGCAGGGCCTGCCGTGGTGGCTTGTGGTTATGCAGGGGTCTGGTACCTAGCACAAGAGCCCCCCAGGTGGCTCATGGACTTTCGGGGTTGCACAAGTGGACGCCGGGGTCTGGTATCTGGTGCAGAGGCCACCCAGGTGTCACATAGCCTGCAGTGGTTGCTCGCAGTGATGTCGGTGTCTGGTACCTGGCGCGGGGGCCGCCCAGGTGACACCAGTGCAGCCCAGGTGGTGCAGGGGGGCCGGGGTTGCGCACTTGGACGCCAGGGTCTTGTACCGGGTGCACAGGCCGCCCAGGTGTCTCAGGGCCTCTGATGTGGCGCTCGTGGACTCCGGGGTCAGGTATATGGTGCAATAGCCTCCCAGGTGGTGCAGGGGCCACCCATGTGATGCAGAGGCCGCCCAGGTGGCACAGGGACTTCTGGTATAGTGCATGGGGACGCCTGGGTCTGGTACCTGGTGCAGGGGCCCAGGAGGAACTCCCATTGTTGAACTGCCATTGTTGTGCGCGAGAACCCCGGGGTCTGTTACCTAGTGCAATGGACCCCAGGTGGCGCAAGGACTTCCAGGGTTTTGCGCCAGGTCGCCAGGGTCTGGTACCTGGCACAGGGGTTGCCCAGGTGGCGCCGTGGCAGCCGGTGTGGCGCGCGGGGACGGTGGGGTCTGGTACCTGGCGATGGTGCATCCCAGTTGGCAAGGGCTGCAGGGTTTGCGCGAGGGGACGCCGGGGTTTGGTACCTGACGCAGGCATGCCCAAGGAGCGCAGGGGCTGCCGGGGTTGCACGCAGTAACACCGGCGTCTTGTACCTGGTGCAGAGGACACCCACGGGAAGCAGGGGCCGCACAGGTGGCATAGGGGCTGCCGGGTTTGGCGCCATGATACCGGGGTCTGGTACCTGGTGCAGGGGACGCCCAGGTGGCGCAAGGACTTCTGGGGTTGCGCGCGAGGATGTCGGGGTCTGGTACCTGGCGCAGAGGCCACCCAGGTGACGCAGGTGCAGCCCAGTTGGCGCATGGGGGCCGAGGTTGCGCACTTGGACGCCGTGGTCTCATACCGGGTGCAGAGGCTGCCCAGTTGGTTCAAGGCCTCTGGAGTGGCGCGCGTGGACGCTGGGGTCTGGTACATGGTGCAGGAGCTGCCCAGGTTTCGCAGGGGCTGCCCATGTGATGCAGGGGCCTCCCAGGTGTCACAGGGAATTTGGGATGGTGCATGCGGACGCCGGGGTCTGGTACTTGGCGAAGGGGCCGCCCAGGAGGGGCAGGGGCTGCTGGAGTTGCGCACGTGGACGCCGGTGTCTCATACAAGGTGCAGGGGCCGCCCAGGTTCTCAGGGGCCGTCCAAGTGTTGCAGAGGATGCCAGGGTTGCAAGCGGTGATGCCGTGGTCTGGTACCTGGCACAGGGGCTACGCATGCGGCTCAAGGACTTCAGGGATTCACGCGGGGACGCTGGCCTGTGGTATATGGTGCAGGGGCAGCCCAGGTGGCGCCGGGGCTGCCGTGGATGAGCGCGGTAACACCGGGGTTTTGTAACTGGTGCAGGGGCCCCCCAGGGGATGCAGGGACTGCCAAGGTGGCGCAGGGACTTCTGGTTGTGTCACGCGGGGACACCGGGGTCTGACCCCTAGTGCAGGTGCCGCCCAGATGGCAGGGGCTGCCGGGGTTTTTCGCGGTGACGCCGGGGTCTGGTACCTATCACAGGGTCCCCCTGGTGGCGCAAGGATTTTCGGGGTTGCACGCGGGGACGCTGGGTTTTGGTATCTGGCGCAAGGGTCGCCCAGGTGGCACAGGAACTGCCGTGGTTGTGTACGTGGACGCCGGGGTCTGGTACCAGGGCAGGGGTTGCCCAGGGAGCTCAGGGACTTTCGGGGTGGCGCGCGAGGACACTGGAGTCTGGCATCTGGTGCAGGGGCTGCCCAGGTGGCGCAGAGGTTTCCCATGTGATGTAGAGGCCGCCCAGGTTGCACAGGGACATCAGTGGAGGCGCGTGGGGATGCTAGGGTCTGGTACCTGTTGCAGGGGACGCCCAGGTGATGCAGGTGCAGCCCAGGTGGCGCAGGGGTGCCTAGGTTGCTCACTTGGACGCCGGGGTCTCGTACCACATGCAGAGGCCGCCCAGGTGTCTCAGGTGCTACCTGGGTGGCGCGCGGGGACGCCGTGGTCTGGTATTTGGCGCACGGGCCGCCCAGGAGGCGCAGAGGCTTCCGGGGTTGCGCGCAGTGACGCCGGGTCTGGTACCTAGCACAGGGGCCCCCTGGTGGCTCAAGGACTTTCAGGGTTGCACGCGGGGAGGCCGGGGTCTGTTACTTGGCGCAAGGGTCGCCTAAGGAGCACAGGGGCTGCCGGGGTTGCACGCGGTAACATCGGGGTTTTGTAACTGGTGCAGGGGCTGCCCAGGGGACCAGAGGCCGCCAAGGTGGTGCAGGGCCTGCTGGGGTGGCACGCGGGGTCACCGCAGTCTGACCCCTTGTGCAGGGGCCGCCCAGGTGGCAGGGGCTGCTGTGGTGTTTCGCGGTGACTCCGGAGTCTGGTACCTAGCACAGGGGCCCCCTGGTGGCTCAACGACTTTCGGGATTGTACGCGGGGAACTGGGGTCTGATATTGGTGTAGGGGTCGCCCAGGTAACGCAGGCACTGCCATGGTTGTGCGCGAGGCTGCCGCGTTCTGGTACCTAGCACAGGGAGCCCCCAGGTGGCGCAAGGACTTCCGGGGTTGCGCGCGAGGACTCCAGGCTCTGGTACCTGGCGCAGGGACCGCCCAGGTGGTGCAGTGACTGCTGGGGTGGAGCACGGGGACGACGGGGTCTGGTACTTGGCGATGGGGCATCCCAGTTGCAAGGGGCTGAAGGGGTTGTGTGGGGGATGCCAGGGTTGGGCGCGGTAAAACCGGGGTCTTGTATCTGGCACAGGGGCCGCCCAGGGTACTCAGGTGACGCCCAGGTGGCACAGGGGCAGCCCGCTTTGGTGTGATTATACCGGTGTTTGGTACCTGGCGCAGGGGCTGCCCAGGTGGAGCAATGACTTCCGGGGTTGCGCGTGAGGACGCGGGGGTCTGGTACCTGGCGCAAGGTTCGTCCAGGTATCACAGTGACTGATGGGGTGGCGCTCGGTGACGGCGGGGTCTGGTACCTGGCGCAGGGTTGGCGAGTGGTAACTCCGGCGTCTTGTACTTGTCGCATGTGCCGCCCAGGTGATGCAGGGGCCGTCCATGTGTCTGAGAGGATGCAGGGGTTGCGTGCAGGGATGCCAGGGTCGCCCAAGGAATGCAGTGGCTGCAGGCGTTGCGTGCGGTAACACCTGTGTCTTGTACGTGGTGCAGGGGCCGCCCAGGGACCGCAGGGGCCGCCAATGTGGTGCAGAGACTGCTGGGGTGGCACGCGGGGACAACGGGGTCTGACCCCTAGCGCAGAGGCCGCCCAGGTGGTGCAGGTACTGCCGGGGTTGCGAACAGGGACGCCAGGGTCTGGTATCTGGCACAGGGACCCCCAGGTGGCACAGGGGTTGCTGGGGTTTTGCGCAGGGACGCCGGGGTGTGATACCTGGTGCAGGGTCCACCCAGGTGGTGCAGGGGCCGCCCATGTGATGCAGGTGCCGCCCCAGGTGCCGCAGAGGTTGCTGCGGTTGCGCACAAGCAGGCTGGGGTCTGGTACTTGGCACAGGGGACGCCCAGATGGCTAGGGTCTGCCAGGGTTGCGTAAGTGAACGCCGGGGTCTGGTATCTGGTACAGGGGTCACCTAGAAAGAGCAGGGACTGCTGGGGTGGCGCGCGGGTATGCTGGGGTTAGGCATCTGGCGCAGGGGCCTCCCAGGTGTCACAGAGGCTACCGAGGTTGCACGCCATGACGCCAGGTCTGGTGCCTAGCACAGGGGCCCCCCAGGTCGCTCAAGGACTTTTGTGGTTGCACGAGGGTACACTGGGGTGTGGTACATGGTGCAGGGGTCGCCCAGGTGGCGCAGGAACTGCCGGGGTTGCGCGCGAGGACGCCGTGATCAGATACCTGGTGCAGGGGTCCCCCAGGTGGCACTAGGACTTCCGCGGTTGCACACGGGGATGGCGGGGTCTAGTTCCTGGCGAAGGGGCAGCCCAGTTGGCGCAGGGGCTTCCCATGTGATGCAGAGGCCTCCCAGGTTGCACAGGGTCTTCTGGGGTGGCACGCGGGGACGCCAGGGTTTGGTACCTGGTGCAAGGGCTGCCAAGGTGCATCACATGGGTGGCCCCTGTGCTACCTGGGTGGCTCCTGCACCATATACCAGACTACGGCGTCCACATGCGCCACTTCAGAGGCCCTGAGCCACCTGGGCGGCCTCTGCATCCGGTAGGAGACCCCGTCGTCCAAGTGTGCAACCTCGGCACCCCTGAGCCACCTGGCCTGCACCTGAGTCACATGGGCAGCCCATACACCAGGTACCAGACCCCGGCATCCCTGCGCGCGAACCCAGCAGCCCCTATGCCACCTGGGCATCCCCTGCGTCCCCTGGGCGGCCCCTGAACCAGATACAAGATCCCGGTATACCGCATGCAACCCTGGTAGCTCCTGCGCTCCTTGAGCGACCCCTGCTCCAGGTACCAGATCCGGTGTCCCTGTGCGCAACCCCGGCAGCGTCTGCAATCTGGGCTGCCCCTTTGCCAGGAACCAGACCCGCTGTCTCCGTGGGCAATACGCCACCTGGGAGGTCCCTGCGCTAGGTACCAGACCCCAGCGTCCCCGCTTGCAACCTCAAAAGTCCTTGAGCCACCTGGGCAGTCACTGCACCACCTGGGTGGCCCCTGTGCCAGGTACCAGACCTCGGTCTCCTCGCGCACAACCCCGGAGTCCTTGCGCCACCTGGGGGCCCCCTGCGCTAGGTTCCAGAACCCGGCGTCCTCTCGCACAACTTCGGCAGTTCCTGCACCACCTGGGCGACCTCTGTGCCAGGTACCTGACCCCGGCATTCCCAAGCGCAACCCCGGTGACACCTGGGCGGCTCCTGCGCAAGATACTAGAACCCGGCATCCCCGCATGCAACCCAGAATGTCCTTGAGCCACCTGGGGGGGCCCTGTTATATGTACCAGAACCTGGCGTCACCGCGAAACTCCCCGGCAGGACCTGCGCCACCTGGGCAGACCCTGCGTCAGATACCACACCCCGGCATCCCTGTGTACAACCCCGGCAGTCCCTGCGCCACCTGGGCAGCCTCTGGTCTAGGGGTCATACCCCGCTGTCCCTGCGTGCCACCCTGCCTGGCCCTGCAGCACCTGGGCGGCCCCTGTGCCAGTTACCAGACCCCGCCATCCCTGCGCGCCACCTCGGCAGTCATTGCATCACCTGGACGCCCCCTGAGACAGGTACCAGTCCCCGGCGTCCACGTGCGACACCCCATCAGCCCCTGAGCCACCGGGGTGGCCTCTGCACCCTGTATGAGACCCCGGCGTCCAAATGCGCAACCCGGGCAACCCTGTGCCACCTGGGCTGCACCTGCGTCATTTGGGAAGCCCCTGTGCCAGGTACCAGACGCGGGTGTCTCCTCGGGCCACCCCGAAAGACCCTCGGCACCTGGGTGCGCCCTGTGCCAAGTACCAGACCCTGGCATCATTGCGTGCAAACCCGGCAGCACCTGTGCCACCTGGTTTCCCCTGCGTCCCCTGAGCAGCCCCTGCAACAGGTACAAGACCCTTTTGTTACCATGTGCAACCCCTACAGCCCCTGCACCACCGGGGCACGCCTGCGACAGGTATCAGACCCCGGCGTCACCGCGTGCAACCCGAACAGTGCTTGCGCCACCTGGTCGGCCCCGGGGCCAGATACCAGACCCCGGCGTCCCCGCGTGCATCCCCGAAAGTCCTTGAGCCACCTGGGGGGGCCCTGTGCTAGGTACCAGACCCCGGCGTCACCTCGAGCCACCCAGGCAGGCCCTGCACCACCTGGGCGGCCCCCTGCACCAAGTACAAGACACCGACATCCCCGCGCGCCACCCCAGAAGTCCCTGTGCCACCTGGGCGGCCTCTACATCACATGTGCGGCCCCTGCGCCACCTGGGCAGCTCCTGCACCATGTACCAGACTCCGGCATCCACGCGTGCCACCCCAGCAGCTCCTGAGCCACCTAGGCGGCCTCTGCACCCGTTACAAGACCCCGGAGTCCAAGTGCTCAACCCCCGCCCCCCTGCATCACCTGGGCTGTACCTGCGTCACCTGGGTGGCCTCTGCACCATTTACCAGACCCCGGAATCCCCGCGTGCAACCCCGTCACCCCTGTACCACCTGGGCTGAACCTGCACCCCCTGGGCAGCCCCTATGCCAGGTATTAGACCCCGGCATCCCCGCTTGCAACCACGGCCTCCCTGCGCCACCTGGGCTGCACCTGCACCACCTGGGCATCCCCTAGGTCAGGTACCAGACCCCGGCATCCCCGCGTGCAAACCCGTCACCCCTGTGCCACCTGGGAATCCCCTGGGCGACCCCTGAGCCAGGTACAAGACCCGGGTGTTACCTCGCGCAAGCCAGGCAGCCCCTGCCCTCCTAGGTGACCCATGTGCCAGGTACCAAACCCAGGCATCCCCGCACACAACCCCGGTAGCCTCTGCAAACCCTGGGCGGCCCCTGCGTCACCTGGGCATCCCTGGGCCAGGTACCAGAAACCGGTATCACCGCGCGCATATCCGGCTGCCTCTGTGAAATCTGGGCGGCCCCTGCGCCATAAACGAGACTCCAGCGTCCACGTGCGCAACCCCGGCAACCCCTGCCAACTGGGCAGCCCCTTCGCCAGGTACCAGACCCCGCCATCCCTACGCGCCACCCCGGCTATCACTGCGCCACCTGGGCGACCACTATGCCAGGGACCTGACCTCAGCATCCCCGCGTGCAACCCCAGCAGGCTATGCAACACCTGGGCGGCCCCTGCACCACATTCCAGACCCCGGAATCCCGGCGTGCAACCCCGAAAATTCTTGAGCCACCTGGGAGGCCACTTTGCTTGCTAGGTACAAGACCCCGGCGTCACCGTGAGTCACGCCGGCAGGCTCTGCGACACCTGGGGGGCCCCTGCGCTAGGTACCAGACCCCGGCGTCCCGGCGTGCAACCCCGAAAATCCTTCCACCTGTGGGGCCCCTGTGCTAGGTACCAGACCCCCGCGTCACCGCGAGCCACCCCGGCAGGCCCTGTGACACCTGGGGAGCCCCTGCGCTAGGTACCAGACCCCGGCGTCCCTGCGTGCAACCCCGGAAGTCCTTGCGCCACCTGGGGGACCCCTGCGCCAGGTACTAGACACCGGTATCACCGCGCGCAAACCCGCTGCCCCTGTGCCACCTGGGCATCCTCTGCATCCCCTGGGCAGACTCTGGGCCAGGTACAAGACCCCGTTCCCACCGCGCACAACCCCAGCATCCCCTGCACTTCTTGGGCGACACCTGCACCAGGTAATAGATCCAGCATCCCCGTGCGCAACCCCGGTAGCCCCTGAGCAACCTTGGCGGCTACTACACCCGGTAGAGTCCCCGGAATCCAAGTACGCAACCCCAGCACCCCTGCGCCACCTGGGCTGCACTTGCATCACCTGGGTGGCCCCTGCACCAGGTCCAAGACCGAGATGTTACCGCGCGCAACCACAGCAGCCCCTCCATACCTTGGGCGATCCCGGCGTCCCTGGGTGCAACCCCGGCATCCTCTGAGACACATGGGCCGCCCCTGCGTCACCTGGGCGGCCCATGCGCCAGGTATCAAACGCCGGCCTTACCATGCGCCAACCCGGCAGTCCCTCCTCTACGTGGGCCACGCCTGTGCCAGGTACCAGACCGCAGCGTCCCCGCGTGCAACCCCGGCAGCCCCTTGCAACTGGGCTGCCCCTTCACCAGTTACCAGACCCCGCCGTCCCCGCGCACCACTCCAGAAGTAACTGTGCCACCTGGGCGATCCATGCGCGTGGCACCAGACACCGGCGTCCTCCCGCGCAAACCAGGGGAGTCCTTGTGCCACCTGGGGGCCCCCTGCGCTAGGTACTAGACCCCGGCGTCCTCGCGCACAACCACGGCAGTTCCTGCACCACCTGGGCGAACCCTGCGCCAGATACCAGAACCAGGCGTCCCTGCGTGCAACCCCGAAAGTCCTTGAGCCACCAGGGGGCCACTGTGCTAGGTACCAGACCCCGGCGTCACCGCGATACACCCCGGCAGCCCCTGCCACCTAGGTT
>PVJS01008948.1:0-51696 GCA_004027185.1 Glis glis | reverse complement strand
CATACATACCAGATATTTACTAGGCTACAACGTACAGAATAACACTTTTTGTATAATTGAATATTATGTAGACTGTATTCTCTGACCACAATGCAATTAACTTAGAAACAAATAGCAAAAATGTGAAGTTTTTTAAGCATTCAACCATATATTCATGCATTCCCATGAGGATATTTTTTTCCTGCTGTTAGCTTCACAAAATAAAAGATAAGTGTGTGTGTGTGTGTGTGTGTGTGTGTGTGTGTGTGTGTGTGTAGTACTGGGGATTGAACCCAGCAGCATTCTACTTCTGAGCTTACCCCCAGCCCTATTTTATTTTGAAACAGGGTCTCACTAAGTTCCTGAGGTTGGCTTTGAACCTGAGATCCTTCTGTCTCAGCCTCCCATGCATTGTGATTACAGTCATGCACCACTCTGCTGGCTGAAAGATACTTTCGACCCTATTTTTCTTTTATTAACTTATAAGAAATAGATGTTTATTTGGCTCATCGTTTTGGAGACTGGGAAGTGCAAGATGGATTGGCATTTAATGAGGGCCTTTTTGCTGCATGCAGAGCATCACATGGTAAGACATAGTAAGCATGACAGCCACCTCTCTTTTCTTACAAAGTCACTAATGCCATCATGGGGCCCTACTCTCTTGACATCATCTAATCCTAATTGCCTCCCAAAGGCCAACCTCCAAACTATTAGCATATGAATTTGAGGAACTTGGAAAGAGGGCACATGCAAACTATTGCAGAGCCCTTGTTGTACTGTGTTGTCCCAGCCCTTTTCTTCCTCCTGGGGATGTTGTTTTCCTCTCTCTAGCTCATTCATTCTTTGCTTCTGTAGTCCATTGCTGCTACAGGGCTGTTGCCCCACCCCCACAGAACCACTCTCTCCCCTGGAAACCTCTCCCTGTTTCCCTCTTTGTCCCTCAGTCCTGCTCATCCTTTTTGGGGTGGGGGACCCTACAGAGAGCATAATGGCCAGACTGTGAGTCTGGAGAGGATGTGAATGAATGAACACTTCTTAAGGTAGTTAGACCTTTCTTTTTAATTAAATTTATCTTTTAATATACATAAAACCGTGAAAATTGTATATATTATGGGGTGCCATGTGATGTTTCAATACGTATATGCATTGTGTAATGCTTCAATCAGGTTAAACATATGTACCCCCTCAAACATTTATCATTTCTTTATGGCGGAAAAATTCAAAATCCTTTCTTCTAGCTATTTGAAATAAACTGTATATACTTGTTATTTATAGTCACCTTACTATGTAATAGCACACCAGAACTTCTTACTCCTAACTAACTTAGTGCCCATTGAGCAAACACTCCCCATCCCTCTCCCACCACTTTTTTTTTAAGAGCCAAATTCCCATTTTTATATTATCAAGCTAATTGTGGCCCAGCAGAGTACCATTCTTCTAGCCTGGTAAATTTTGTATTAAGTGGTAGAAATTTGTATGTGCATCACGTAACATGTTGATAACATATGCCGTATCATACGTATTTTCTGTTTCTACAACTGTTAGAATGAATCATTAAAAGACAGAACCAAATGTTTACGCAAAATATATGAAGTCAAGAATTGCTTGTATAGTTAAGAGTATCGATAACGTGTAATTATGTAGATTCAGAACAATTTCTTATTTTAGTTTTGTTCTTCTTTGAGTTTAAAACCCCATAAGTTCATAATTCTTTCTTATACTGAATTATTTTCATCAATATATTTAATGGAATTTAATGTTATATATCTGAAGCACAGAGTAACCAAATCATTGTGATAGCTCTTTAGCAGGAAAATGTATTTTTTGGTTAGGAGTACATTAGAAATAACAAAAATTTCCACAACTTTCCAGGCTTAATCATTAAATTGTTTTTTAAAAGCTATTTTTCAAGGATTTATTATTACATTTGCAACATATGGATAGAGTACCCAGTATGTGTGAAGTATGTATTAGATTGAGGCTACAATGATGAGTCATAACACTGTAAGCCCTTTAGAAGCTGGCTCCTGCTCAACTAGAGGAGACGGTGAGTCACCAGATGACCTACAATAGTGTATCTGGTGCTGTCATCAGGGTGTGGACGAAGATCCATTACTAATTAATTTTTAGCTTGATCTTATATATCTGTTCCATTCTGGGAGTAATTTTTATTTTATCTAATTATGCTGCACAAAAGGAAAACATCCACTTTCTTTATATATTAAGATATTAAAACTTCAAGAAAATAAGCATATTCTCTTATGCTCATTTCTCTGATTTTACTAGACTGGCCATATTAGATGCCATGCTTTATAAATTTGTTATTCTGAAGTGTATCTTACTTGAAGTTACTTAACGAAATATTTATGGGTTTGGGTGCATTTCAGTACAGATACTATTTCTGTGTATTAAAATTCTTGCATGTTGATATTGTCTGCATCTGCTTCCAAGGACCCTCTACCAATAACAAAATCTGTGGATGCTCAAGTCCCTTATATAAAATAGTGTAGTTATTTGCATATAACCTACACACATTCTCCTCTGTAATTCTCCCATATACTTTAAATATTAATTTAGATTACTTTTAACATCTAATGCATTGTAAATGCTATGGTGAATAGTTTTATTTTATTATTTAGAGAATAATGACAAGGAAAAAAGATTATGCATGTTCAGTACAGTTACAAATTTTTCCTGAATATTTTCAGTTTGAGATTGGTTGAACCCTTAGATATAGAACCTGGGAATATAGAGGGCCAGCTGTATGCATGTTTTATACACACCAATGTTAACTTTCCACCAAGTATAAATAAAACTCTAATTGAAGCTGCTCTTCAAGCTGGAGTACATACATTGTTGTATAACCACATCTCTTAAGACCTAAACTAAAATTTAACTTTGCTAAGACTTTGCTCTAATAGTAACCTTTTTAAAATATATATTCTAAGGCATATGAATTCTTAAAGTACTTTCTTTTTAGTTCTCTGCAGCCTGAAAATTTGCTAATTTAGGAAGTCAAATTTTTCAAAATTAGTGTTTTACTATAAAAATATAGTCTTATATTTTTTCTGTTTAGATCTGCTCTTGGAGCTAGCACCCTTGTTTGGAGAATCTGACTACCTCTGGATTTCACTTTTTAACAGTGACTCAGACTATTTAATAAAGTCGCTTTTATATTATCATGATAGGTGTACATCTACAAAGTTTCCCTCCAGTTAATGTAGTTTCCATTCAAAATTATGTAGTCATATATTTATTCAGAATGATAGGCTGTACTGAATGTCAAATATATAATTCTGATGGGCTAACTAAATCTAGCAGTTTTCAAAAACCTAATATGGAGCAAAGAGAATAGAAGATAATAAATTAATACATTTTCAAAATTCTGACTCCTCTATATAATACTAAAAAGAGCTTTGACCAAAAGGAGGAAGGAACTACCATGGTTGAAATTAAAAAAACTTTCAAGGTTTTAACTATGTTAAATGTTAAACATCTGTTAGCTTTAGCTGTATTTAGACTTAATATATAAACAACAGTGTGACTCCTTAATAATTGGTCACATGAGCCACATAACTTCTCATTTTACTGTATAGTTAATTTAAGAGATGATTTCTGAAATATTAGAGTGAATACAGCCTTACCTACTAATGATACAGGTTTAGAGCTTTGGAAATATTTAATGAGTGGAAACAATTCATTGCCAAGGTAGGTATTTCTGGTTTCATTTCTCATGATAAACAGAATAAATTACATTTTATGAATAAAGATTTGTATACACCTGATAAAGAGCGAATTCAGATAGTAGGAAAAGGCCAGTTAAAAACAAGTGAAACCAGTTTCCTTTATTAACTTCTAAAGGTATTCTATACATATGAAAGCATATGTAAGTACACACTCCTCTTCATTTTTTTATACAACTGATAGCAAATTGTGTAGTTACAATGTGAATACCTTACTTTTGTTTTTGTTTTGTTTGTAGATCTATTTTTTAATTATTCCATATTCTTACATATAGAATATGTATGTATAATGGGACTTAGTATACTAATTTCCTTTGGTGGACATTTAAATTTTTTTCACAGTTTTGACTATTATAAGCAATACCACAAAGAAAACATTGTACATACTTTTTTAGGAGAAGTATCTAGAAGCAAAACACTTAATCTGTAGCTATTGCCTTATATCTCTACAAAGAATTATATGTTTTTTTCTTCCACTTTCTTCAAATCTTTGCCAAGAGCATATTATCAGAATTTTTTATATTCACCAATTGTTGAAAAATGGTATTTTACTGTTGTTATAGTCTACTTTAGCTTATCCATGAGGTGAAGCATCTCTTCATATATTTAAGAGCTATTTAAACTCTCTTTTCTGCCAGCTAATTATATACTTTGCTCCTTTCTGTTGATGTGTGTTGATCTCTTCCCTGTTGGTTTGCTTTTACATTTTATACTTCATTGTTTTAAGAAAATGCCTTCGTGTCTCATGTGTTTTAATAAAAATTAATTTTTCTCAATATGAATTTCCAAATTTGGGGGTTTTGACTATTTTCATTACTATATGTATTGTGAAATTTATTGCTTTTTGTGGCTTCAAGGTTTTTCACTGTGCTTAGAATAACATGATATTTTTCTAAAATTTTCTCTCATGATTATCTGAAAAGTTTTATTATTTTAGTGGTGGTGGCCATGGGATGTACATTCATTTCAAGAGTATAGCAGATTTATTTAAAGCCACCTTATTATGTAAGAACTTCTTACTCCTAACTATAACTTAGTACCCATTGAGCAAACAGTTCCCATCCCCATAGTGACATGGGGATTTAACCTCCCTGCCTCTAAGTGGATACCCAGTTGTCCCAACACCATTTATTAACTAGTTACTTTCCTTCTGTTTTGAAATGCTTTCTTTACCTCCTTATTTTCTTGATCTGTACCATTGATTTGTCTGTCCGTTTCCATGAATTTATATGCTAATGGTAGTAGACTAATAATAACAAATAAGAAAATGTTGAGTAAAAATAAATTCTGTCATTTAAATAGGCAGAGTGATACAGTAGCCAGTAACTGGACAGCTCCTTAAATTAAGACAGGCCTCTCTGAGGATGTGCCATGTAATATGACATGAATATCCAGAAACGAGTAACAAGGTAAAAATCTGGTGAAAGAACATTTCAGGTGGAAGAAGTGTCCCCAAGGTAGAAGTGATCTCCATGTGTTCCAAGAGTAAAAAGAAGAGTTAGGTGCATAGTAGACCAGGGACAAGAGTGGTGAGAAATTATGTTGGAGAAGTGAGCTGAGGAGACAGTGTGGATTATATAGACCAGGTTGAACAATTTGGAGTTTAACTATGAAGTGAAACTACTTAAAAGTGTTTAAAAATTCAAATAGTCTGAGATGGATTTCTCTTATTTTTCTCCTGAAAAGGGGGGGATACAGAAGCACAGATAATTTGTAAATCAAATAAATATGTTCCTGTGTAACTAGACACTGTTTCTGTGCACATATCTCCCTATAATAAATTCACTTCCTTTTTCAGTAATTTTGCAGTTCAGGAAAACACTTTTTTAGAATCATGAAAGTACCAAGAGCTCAGCACTTAGGAATACAGAGTCGACTTACAATAAATGCCTTCATTGAAAGAACAGTGTTAATGATATGTTGTAAAATATCATTTTTCTTCCTTTTTAATGTTTGTGTTAGGGAACAGACATCCCTGGAAGAGGGAGAGATTCCGTGGTTACAGTACAATGAGGTCAATGAGAGCAGCAGTGATGAGGGGAATGAGCCTGCCAATGAATTTGCACAGCCAGAAGCTTTCATGTTGGATGGTAACAATAACCTTGAGGATGACTCCAGTGTGAGTGAAGACTTAGATGTGGACTGGAGGTATGTAGCATGTGGTGAGCATGCTTAATCGCTCGGTTCAAGTCATTCATGATTCCAGGTTTGTAAGAATTGAATCTCCGATAGGTAAGGATTTTCCCATCTGTTAGTCATCTTTTTCAAAGCTCATTTCAAATGTCACTCTCTTTTTGTTGTTGTTTTGTTTTGTTTTTTTCTTTTTTGTGGTACTGGAAATTGAACCCAGGTGTCACTAAGTGGCCATGGGCTTTGTCAGGTGTCACTTTTCTACATAGCCTCTCCCACTTTCTCCAGTTGGAAACCTCTTCCTTTGACCTTTAGCTTGCTTGAAGCTCACTTTATAGCCTAGTTATTTATATACTTTTGGGTGCTTTGGGGTTTAAGACTTTTTTGATTTTGTTGTATATGTCTTGTTGCACTTAGTGTAATTCTTTTTAAAGAATATTATACATTCTGTGAGACCCTATTTCAAAATAAAGAATAAAAAATAGGGCTGGGGGTGTAGCTCAGAGGTAGAATTCCCCTGGGTTCAATCCCCAGTTCTGCAAAAAAAAAGAATAATATACATTCTGAATGAATACAACTTAAAGAATTTAAGAACCTGTGATTGAATCAGAAGAATCTTAGTAGTACAGCTATCTTTTTCTTTCCTTCCTTTTCCTTCCATGTTTGTAAAATATGGAAGATAATATTGTACATTTTCAGACATTAAAAATATTAAATTTACTTTATTCTGACAAAGAATAGTGTGCTTTAAATGAAATAACATATAAATGAAATGGATTGTAGTAGAATTGTTACTTCTTATGTACAATGCTCAGAATTTACCAGTTTTGGTTTATAAGGTTGGGCTTACCTTTAAATATGCAACAGTCCATTGGAAGCAGCTAATTATTAGATATAGAAAGGATGTTTTTTCTGGCTGATCCTTTTTTGTTACTTTTTCTGGGGAAAAATATGGCTTGGTGTATTTCCCTTTTTTCTATTTCTGCACAAATCATTTTTGAGAATTTATCTTTTGTTCAAGTTAAAATTCCATTATAAAAATTTCAAAAAATACAAAATCATTCATTCCTTTGATGTCTCTGATGTTTCTAGAACTTATGTTTTTTATTTTTATTTATTTTTTTTTTTTTGCGGTACTGAGGATTGAACCCAGGGGCATTCTACCTCCTAGCTACACCCCCAGCCCTATTTTTTATTCTTTATTTTGAAACAGGGTCTCACTAAATTGTGGAGGGCCTCACTAAGTAGCTGAGGCTGGCCATGAACCCGTTATCCTCCTGTCTCTGCCTCCCAAGTACGGGGATTACAGGCATGCACCACCACACCCGGCGAACTTACGTTTTTAAGACTATGTTTTCAGTTTCTCTTAGTGTGTATGCTAGCTACTTTTTCGTACTTCTTCAGGCAAGAAACTCAACATCTCCTTGAGATCCTGTCCTTTCCTTTTATCCCCCCCCAGGGGGGATCACTTATGCAGAGCAGAATTTTATTTTTATCAACCATTTTGTGAACGTAGAAGTGGGGTTTCATCAAAGCCATGCAATTTGTAGTTCCACTTTGAACATTCCCATTCTCTAAAACCCATTTTCTGACTTCCCACACATTGTGAAGAATCAGGGGAGCCTTGCTGACCTGAGGCTTCCTTCTCTTGCTCTCTCATGTATCTCCCCATACCTCCCTACTACACGCCTTAATTCTAAAGTCCTCTGTCTCCATTATGCAAAGTGATTGTTCAGCAGATGCAAGAATCGTCTGTTTAGCATCATCTGTACATGTTTGGAGACAATTGTGGCTTCCTATGAGGACATTTTTTTCTGTTGCATGTCTTCAAGATTCTAAAAATAATTTTTATGGCTTCATTATGTAGATGACTCCATCCTATAGGTGCACTATTTACGAATTGACATAGTGCAGTGCACTATTCCCTCCCATTAAACTTGGTTATTCCTTCAGAACAGATAACAGAGTTGACATTACTAAGGTATATGGGGTGGCTTGTTCTGTACTTCTGGTTATTCCTCTAGGACAGATTAATAATAGAGTTGACATTATTAAGGTCTCTGGTGTTTTTAAGATTTGATACAGATTTCCAAATAACTTTGAAATAAGATTATTCTACATAAAATTCAAAGAAACAATGTCTTTATTGAATATAATTTTAACTTAAATTTGAAAACTTTACTTCAGGTTCTAATTCACTGGTGTTCCTTCTGAGTATGGCTATTGTCTGAAGGTTTTAGAGATATTACTACAGCTTTAAAGTAGTTTAATTTGGGGAGCATTTTAGCATTGATTTTAAAACAAAATTTTTGCAGGTTGCTCTTTTGAATCTAAATATGTCAACACCTCATTACTTGGATATGTGGCAGTGGCTAAAGTTAAGGTGAAAATAGGGTTTCATTTTCATATTAAAATAGCATGTCACCTTAATAATTGAAAGGAAAGGCCATGGCAAACAGTAGTAGTTCTTATCTCTAAAGAAAATGTTGGCATATTTTAGAAAAACAAAAGACAGCTTTTTGGTTTCTTGTTTTACTTTAAAGAAAAAATAGGGAAAGTCCTCTAGTTTGTTTGTTCATGTGTTTTGACTGAAATTGCAGAAGAGTTGCTTGCAAAATACCTAGAGTATCGGAAAGTTTGGTGTGATAGGAAATGACATGGAGAAAACATGGTTATGGATTTAGACAAATCTCACATCTACCATTTATTTATGCTTTGATAACTCCTTAAGCTCTGTCTTCCTGTAAGAAATTAGGATCATAAAGCCAGGCATGGTGGTGCATGCTTGTAATCCCAGTACTTGGGAGGATGAGACTGGAGGATCCAGGTTTGCAGCCAGCCTCAGCTATTTAGTGAGGTCCTCTGCAACTTAGTGAGACCCTGTTTCAAAATAAAGAATAAAAAAATAGGGCTAGGGGTGTAGCTTGGAGGTAGAATGCCCCTGGGTTCAATCCCCAGTACCACATACACACACACAAAAAGAAATTAGGATTATAATGTTTAACTTAATATAATAAGCTTATGAGGTATTAATTCTGTATGAATATTACTATGACTTAATAATATACTTTTTAAAAATAACTTCTGGCTTGGAGAAAAGTGGCAAAATAGTACAGAGAATTCCCATATATTCTTCACTTAGATGCCCTAAATGTTAACATTTTAAAACAACATTTGTGTTATCATTCTTTTACGTTTCTCTCCCTATTTATGGTAAGATTTTTTTTCTGACCCTCTTATGAGTAAATTGCACATGATTTATTTACCTGTGAATATTCTAGAATGAATTTCCTAAAAACAACATTTATTTATTTTATATAATAAATGAATTTCCTAAAAAATTATTTATATTATGCAATAAAATTATTGAAGGTATAAAATTAGCACTGATAAAGTACTAATTAACTAATCTACAAACCTTGTTCTAATGTCTGTAGTTGTCCCACCAACACCTTTAGAAAAAAATTTTTCTAGTCTAATCCAGGACTTTATTCTCTTTTAATCTAGACTCTTCCTCAGTCTTTCTTTTTCATAATCCTGACATTTTGAAAAATTACTGACTACTTATTTTGTAGAGTGTCCCTTAAGTTGTATTTGTCTGATGTCAGAAATAGCTTCAAGTTACAAATTTTTAGCACAAACACCATAGAAGTGATGTTTTGTCCTTCTCAGTATACATAAGAATGTGGCAAATTATCCCATTACTAGTGGTATTAATTCTGGCCAATTGATTATGGTGTTACCCTTTAGATTTCCACACTGTACAGTTGCCATTTTTCCCTTTGTAATCAGTAGATAACTAATGGGATAATATTTGGAGATTGTAAATAACCCGTTCTCAAATTATCAGTCCACTAGTGTTAGTATCATTAGTGACTTTTGTCTGAAACATGAATTACCATAGTGATTGCCAAATGATTGATATTAGAATTTTTAATATTAACTGATTATTCTGTAGTGGCCAAACTAAAACCACATGTCACACTTTGAGTATTCAGGTTTGTTTAGCCAGCAGAAGAAAAGAATTTAAATGAATGACGTCATTCATTTAAAGGGGTTTTCTGCAGAAAGTAGACATAGTTTGTGTTGATTCAGCAGGCAAAAATATAGCAAAAGGGTAAAAGTTATAAGTAGGAATATTACTTCTAGTAAGCTTTAAACTTCTAGAAGAACTGTCCCATTCTGACACATACCACCTTAGAAAGCGTGTGTTTTCTGCATGGAGAGAATGTCTCTACTGTTTCTTGAATGTCTACAGTAGTAATGTCTCTGTGCCAGGCACCTTTGTGCATGTACTTTGTTTTGTAGTTGAAGAAACATTCACAATTAAATAATTTTTTCAAGTTTTAACTATGATTCAGTTAAATATCTGACTCCAGGGCTCTTCCTCTTTGCATTACATCACACTGTTCGATGGAGGAGTTTCATTTTCACAAGGGTGGGTAGGTTTAGTAATTCTTAGGATTAATTCTAAGGCTAAAATCTATGATTGTATCAGAATGTTCCTTTTTATACCATATGATGTTTATTGATTTCCAGATACTATTAAGCTATAATATATTCTTCATAATAATCACTTCTGTTCTCTTTGCATTTTATTTGTAATTTTAATTATGGCACGTGGGTTGACATCAACACTATTTTTGAATGACTTTGTATGACTATAGATGTTTCTGACTGTGATATTAAAATTCTGATAGGATGTGGAAAGCAACAGAAGATTGCCTTTAAATGAAATAAGTTGTTTTAAAGGTTTCGATCTATAAGATTGGAATACATCCACATACATGCCCCAAAGACTAGAAATGTAGGTCAAGAGCTCTACGAGGGGTTTGGAATTAGGCAGAGATTTTGGAATTAACTGCAGAGAGGATAATTGAATAAATGGGATTGAATGTAATTTCCAAGGGAGAAAAGAAGACTAAGGACATACTTATGGTTTCCAAATTTTGAAATACTTAGTATTTTCAAGACTAGAGAAAAAGGAAGAGTCTGTGTATGTCTAGGGGTAGAGAACAAAGATCAATACCAGAGTTAAATGTATTTTTCTTCAGGGGCTTATAGTCCTTTAGAAAAATAAAAATGAACAGTTAGGACCAAAATAAATTTCAAGCTGTATGATAATGGAAGAGGCCTAATTCTTAACAGAGTTCAAGAAAAGAGATTAATTAGAAAGGCTTGAGAAAATAAAATATTTTTAAACCCCAAGTAATTAAACAATGCAAAGTAAGAGAAGGGGCCTTGACTAATGTTCGAATTAAATGTAGTAATTTTTTTTTCCCAAACTCTCGCCTACACTCAGATTAGGAACTAAAATAAACAGAAGAAGAAATATAGGGAGAGAATTGGATGGGGAAAAGTACTACCTTTAAGCCATCCTCAAGAGTTAGACCTTGAAATGCAGAAAGAAATATTTCCCACAGACTTTGTGCAGAGTGTGGCAGTCTGTTGGGTGAAATGGTGGTATCGTAACTCCGGATCCTCAGCACTTGACTTTTTTGTTGGGTCCCTCCTGCTCCTCACCTCACAAAGTTTACGTTAAAATATTTTAATGTTTTCTGCTCACAGGATATTTACTGACTTACCAGATGCTAATATAATTTTGTTCTCAGCATATGATTTTCCAAACCATAGTTACAGGTTTTGGTTTTTTTCAGCCTATTTGATGGTTTTGCGGATGGACTAGGAGTGGCCGAAGCTATTTCTTATGTGGATCCTCAGTTCCTCACCTACATGGCGCTAGAAGAACGCTTAGCCCAGGCTATGGAGGTACTTTACTAACTCTCATGGCTTTGTATAAGTTGATAGGATACAAAATGATAAAAGTTAAAGATTTAAAGGGTTTTGTTTAACTAGTCTTAAAAGACGAATTGTTTTCTCATCAATTTAATAACAATTACTGAATACTGATTGTCACCAATATATTATATAAATTATATTAATATCCTGCCAATTTGCCTCAAGTTGCATTATTTCTCAATTTTTATTGTAGACTGGAAATTGTTTTGCTTACATTTAGAAAATACTTTTTCCCTATTGGATTATGCTGGTATGAAACCGAATATTTTATACATCTACACACACACATAGATCCATTTGTGAAATGAAACTGAAGATCTCTAAGGGTATATTACAAATCTTTCTTTCTTTTGTTCTCGTGACTTCTGAATCCTGTGTTGCTGCCTAATGGAGTTAGGGAATTTGCTCCCTCTCATCCCTGCACACATTTATACACTTTCATAAGTATGGCATATATGCTGCCTAAGTTTCTCTTGCCTTCTTTTCATTATTTGACTGGAACAGAAAAACTTCTTAAATGTATCTGCCTAAGTTCAAAATCCCCAGATTTTCACATTTGGAAACTTCCACTACACTAGTGAATTTCACTGTAAGAAGTCTTTCTTTAAATTACTACTTCTAAAGTGATTTCCAGAACAGAATAATGTTAATAACTGGTGAATGAGCCAGAGGTAAGAGAACAAAAATTAGTAAGAGTGAATTTTCAGGAGCATTAGAACAACTTTTTTTTTTTTTTGCGGTACTGGGGATTGAACCCAGGGGCGTTCTACCTCCGAGCTACACCCCAGCCCTATTTTTTATATTTTATTTTGAAACCGGGTCTCACAAAGTTGCGGAGTTGCCTCACTAAATAGCTGAGGCTGGCCGCGAACCCCGATCCTCCAGTCTCCGCCTCTCAAGTACCAGGATTACAAGCGTGCACCACCACGCCCGGCTAGAACAACATTTTGTCATGTCCAGTTTAGATTGCTAACTTAGATGGTAGGTATCCATGTACACACGCACTCGTGCATGCACACATGCGCTTACACTAGCTCTGCCTCAGCATCACTTTTGTTTTACATATGTGTAATCTTCCATGGAGATCATTACTTTCAGATATACTTTATAGTGTATATATTTTTCTCAAAATTACCACTGCAGAAATTCTGTATACTAGAAGAAAAGTCAGAAAGAATATCACAAGACAAGATATACTCAGGAATTTTGACGGATTATTTAAGATAGACAAATTCTGGTATATATGAAATAATGGTACAATATGGTAACTTGCATCAGAAACATAATATATAAGGATTAAGAATTACTGACTTCTTTGGGCTACATAACTATTGAGTGACCAAGATGGGGTCCATCTATTCTAGAGTCTGATTTCACAATACTTAAACATCTTTCGTTTTTACTCTAGTAGATTATGACTTTCTATAATATAGGTATGTCTTTCAAAAGAAGTGTTGAAAAGCCGGGCGTGGTGGCGCATGCTTGTAATACCAGTACTTGGGAGGCTGAGACCGGAGGATCTGGGTTCGCGGCCAGCCTCAGCTACTTAGTGAGGCCCTCCACAACTTACTGAGACCCTGTTTCAAAATAAAGTATAAAAAATAGGCCCCGGGGGTGTAGCTCGAAGGTAGAACGCCACTGGGTTCAATTCCCGGTACCGCAAAAAAAAAAAAAAGAAGTATTGAAAATAAAATGTTTTACTATTACTAGTGGGAAATATGACATTTGATTGACACCTTGAAAGAAGAACCAGAGAGCTTGGTCATGGGAAGTCATGCTAGGTAAAGGCACTAGCAGAATGAGCAAGGACAAGAAGCAGGAAAGAAAATAGTATGTCCAGGAACGTACAGTCTCGTACATAGTTTGTTTCTGCTAATGAGAAATCCAGTGGCACTGTTCCTTTCAAAGTTATTTTTACTTATTTGTCTTTCTGCCGTGATAATGGCTTTAAACCCTTCCCTTCTCCACAGCTTAACACTTTCCTCAGATTGAATTTTATTGGATTGTTTCACCCTAGAGAATCAGTATAGTTCATTTTCCTATCACTCCCTAGTAATCTTTATTTTTCTATATCTAGTATGCATTTATTTGAATATTTTGAAAAATTAGACTGAAATAATTTATGATTTTTCCTTTTAGATGTAATGCTAGCATTTAAATGAAACAAAAACAAATAACAAAAACAAACTGCATGTTTTATTTGTGTGCATCTCTAGGAGCCCTATCCCTTTTTGGAAGTAGTTGCTTTATTTTTGTTATTTTTCCAATACTAGATTCATCTTTTCAGGTGAAAATGTTGGCGGTATAATTAGTCTCATATTTCTGTGTCTGAAATTTGAGTGAGGACATGGTAAAATAGCAAACGTCTTTAGCTTTTTGAAACAGTGATATTAAAACTTTCTACTTACTCCCAAATTTGAAAAAACACATATCCATTTGCATATGTTTATGTTGACATCTAAAAAAGTTTTACCATAAATTTAGTATTGCTTACCTTGTCATACTTCTTTGCAAGGAAAGTGTTTAAATGTTTTTAATGTTAAAAATCAATTTAAATGGACTTAAAATTAGTAGTATCCAATTAAAGATAATCCCTTAATCCCCTTCTACTATTCTACTGGTATCTGAACTCATTTATCCAAAATCCCTTTTGTTTTCCACGTTCTGTCTAGCTTCCACACATGAGAGAAAACATACTACCCTTGACTTTCTGAGACTGGCTAATCCCACTTAGCTTAATATTCTCTAGTTCCATCTATTTTCCTACAAATGACAATTTTGTTCTTCTTTATGGCTGAGTAAAATTCAATTGTGTGTTTATACCACATTTTTATATCTGTTCATCTGTTGATGGATACCTAAGTTTATTCCATAATTTAGCTATTGTGAATTGTGCTGCTGTAAATATGGATATGCATGTATCACTTTTGAGAAGGGTCTATTCAGTTCAGTTGCACATTTTTGATTGGGCTATTTTTTAATGTTAACTTTTTAAAATTCTTTGAGATAGAAGCTTTTACTCTTCCACATTACTTTGAGTGATTTCATTCCTAGAATGAGCACATTTCAGCATAAATTTCAGTTCTGTTTTTCATTTTTATGAATGCAAGCTTGGGAAAACTTGTTCACATAAGTAAATTGATAAGGAAGGAATTTATCATAGCATTCATCACTCAGTTCTTCTAAGAAATTTTACCAAAAATTACATCAATTTAACCTCCTTCAATTTGTTTGAAAGCCACCTAAAAAGATTTATTATTCAATCATTACAGTTCAGTTTGACCACCGTACTTTAGATTGCTCTTCTGAATGGATAAGAAATATGCTTGCATTTATTAAGTGGGAGAAAGGTTAGTATAAATGGAATATGGGAACAAAACCATCAAGGTACTTAGCATGTGCATTCTTAGGCAGATCAGTTTGAGGAAAGATTACTTAAGAAAGTGAATTGAAATTGATTCCCTTAATACTGCCCACACTGATGGACCCCTTGGACATCTAAATATACTCCCAAGGGCACCTTCTGTATACCAAGATGTCGACACTAGGAAAATAACACATTGGAGGTTACCAGCATGAACTTTTGGAGTCAGGCTGTGTGACCTTGGGAAATGCACTTATTAATCTCTGAACATCAAGTACTACATCTGCAAAAATGGGAATAATAAAGTCTACTTCATGGGTTATTTTGAGAGTATGGTAGTTGTAAAGCATTTAGCAAAATGTCTGGTATACTGGTAAGCTCTCAGGAAATGGCTGTATTCATAGGTCTATTCAAATCAACAGTCAACCAAGTATTAATTATCCAACAAATCTTAATTCAATGGTAGTGATTCAAAATTGGCATTAAATCACTTGCTGTAAATTTTTATTCTTTAAAAACTAAATTCTGTCTTATTCCCTTGAAACTAAATTTTGTGCTGACAAAGGATTATGCTATTTTGAACCTAGATATATTTCAGTTTGGGTTATTTAGGCTACTTAATTGTCTTACTTAAACTAACTCTTAAAAATATACTATACTACCTAAAGGTATATAGATGTATTTTTGAATTGTTATAGATTTTCATAGCATTGGCCATCAAATGGTCTCTTTTGCTCTTGTTGCTTAATAAATGATCCCAGATCATCTTAAATATATGTCAGTAACAAGGAAGTAGATTATTTTGACACATATGAAATTTCAGGTGTTTATTAGCCCTACAAGTATGCATATACTCATCAGAAAGAGATATTGAATCCATTGAAACAAACTCAAATATATTGTTACAGGTAATAATTCTTTATATTAAACTTTGTTATCTGCCCATTTTTTCGCACATAACTATAATCATGAATCTCTTCGAATTCTCTATCCCTACTCAAAATAGACTCTGCTTGAGAGAACTCAATGGTGCTACAAAAACAGTAAGAAGGGATACTATTTATAGTAACTTACAAGTGGGGAGGTTACTCCAGGGTAACTGTAACAATATATTTGAGTAACAAGGGATTAGCTAACAAGAAATAAAGATAATTTATAAAGAAGATAGGAAAAACATAAAAGGAGCAGCCACCACCTGCCAGGGTAAGGTAGAACACCCAAGAAAGCCTCCACTCCACCCCAGGGCTGAAACCCCAGCCTCGATTGAAGTGGCACAGCTGTGGCACACTGGATGGCAGAGAAGTCACCATGTGCTGTTCTGGAAGAGCTTGCTAGAGTGCTGTCTTCTGGAACTTGCTGGAAGGCGGCCTTCTAGGGTGCCAGGAAAGCTATTCATAGGAATATGTCTAATTGAAAGCACTGCTATAGAACTGTCCAAGGTTGGTGCTAGGGGAAGCTGCTGGCCACATGAATTCCAAGAGCTGGCAACTGGAGAAGCTGTGTGCACTGCCGGAGTCAGTGCTAGAGAAAACTATGAATGCCACAGAAGCCTGTCAGGCAGGCACACCAGGCTGAGAAGCAAAGCCTTTTCCTCCTGCAGTGTCTCTCCAGCATGCTTTGTGAACAAAGCTTAGCATCATGCCATCTGTTAGCAGGGAAAATATTGAAATGGCACAGATCCATTTTCACGAAGCTAACAAAAATCGTGAATCTGGATTTGAGGAACAATAATTCAGTAACTGAAATAGTCCATCCCTTTGACTATGTGGCTTCCAGACACACTTTTCTATGCACATTTGAACTCCTATCCAACAATACAACTATATTTTTACCTAACAAGATAGGACAATTTTTACAAATAAAGTTTCTGCCCTTTTCCCAGAATGAGCAGATGCACAGTCCCAAAATTATCAAATTTATCATTAACCATATTAATTACTCCACAGATTCAGTCATACTCAATATTCTTTCATATAAAGACTAATTTCCAACAAGTATATGAAATAGAAATGGGAAGGAAAGAGAAAACGAAAATGGTTAGCATATACAATTAAACACATACATAAGACAGGCAAATAGAAAATATGCAAAGCTATTAATCTCTGTTTTTGTATTTTATCATGAAATCATAATTGGTATCTTTGGCCTCCTTCCTCCATAATCCATTCCGTATTTTGCCTGCCCTCAGCCAGAACCTCCGCTGGTGAGAATTCTTTACGTGGTAAATTGACCCAAATCTACATTTTTTTAAGCCTTTGGAACCCAAATTCTCCTTCCTTTTTTCGGCTGCTGTAGTTTTCTAGTAACTCTACCAGGAGGTATGGAAGAACTAAGAGATATACTCTCCAAGTGAGATTATCAAGGATTTTCAAACAGGAAACCTCGCCTGTGGAGAACAGACTATTTTGACTGGTCAGAGCAGCTTGGGCATTCAAGATTGTCAGTTTCATCTCTGAGTTCAACCAGATCTCATTCCAAGTTTCAGAACCCCATTCTTTAACTGATCAATGAGAAAATTTTTGAGAAATTTGATGAGACTGAGAATTTTGCTCTCACTTTTAAGTTAGCAATCCACACAGAATTAAAGTTTATGTTTGGTTTTCAGAAATAAAAGCTTCTTTTAGGGCTGTCATAGAAGTTCTGGTTCCTATACTGTGTTTTGAGCTGAGCGTTAACAGACCCAAGTTTGTGATTTTTCTCTATAAATTCACAAACTCTCAAAACAATCCATCCCCATGTAACCATTTTTATAGTCAGATCATTACTGCTCTCAGGTCAGTTACCTGGGCTCCCAAGACTCATGCTTCAGTGAGCACTTCGTTGCAGTCAGCCGTAGTGATAGCCTGATGAACGGTGGTGGCATGCAGGCCGTCTTCATAGCATCCCATCCTCTTGGCAAGGAGCTCAGCAGTGAGCCCAAGCCCAGAGGTCCAAGCACATCAACCCCAAAATTCCATCCTTGCAGGTCTGTGCCCTGGGACCACTCCTAATACCAACTTTGTATCAGTCTGGGATCAGTCACAAGAGAGTAAAACAATAATTTGAACAGGGAAAGTTTAATATAAACTATCATTACCTACAATAGAAGATAAGGGCTTGCATCATTATTAAGATTACTAGGAAGTAAAGTGAAAGTTTTTTGTTTTTTTTTTAATCTTTAGAGTTCTTTCAGGGTCAAGTTAAATAGAAAACTAGTCATTTGCTCTGTTCATTTTTCAAGTATTTAGTAGTTCTTATCCTCAATAAAATGTGCATTACTATATTTTATTTTTGTATTGGTGATTTTTAATCAACTATCAAATGGTTTGTTTTTAATACTTTTATTGGTACATTGTAATTGTACATGATAGTGAGGTTCAAAGTCATACAAACAAACATGCACACAGATCTTAAGTGTTTCCCTTCAGGTCCCACCCCGCTACCCACCTCCCCCCATACATAATAATGAGGTTGGTAGTGACACCTTTGTATGTGGGCTTAGCATAGCTTTGAATTGTTTCTTTCATCAGTTCTTCCTTTTCCCCTCCTCACCTCTCTTTCACTATTCTACTGGTCACTTTCCTCTATTATCTGAAGTCCCTTTTGATTCCTGTTTTCTCTCTCGTTTCCACATATGGGAGAAAACATTTGATCCTTGACTTTCTGAGACTGGCTAATCTCACTTAGAATAATATTCTCTAATTCCATCCATTTTCCTGCAGATGATATATTTTCTTCCTTCTTTATGGCTGAGTAAAATCTGATTGTGTATATACCACATTTTTGTTTTCTATCTATCTGTTGAAGGACACCTAGATTGGCTCCATAATTTGGCTATTATAAAGTTTACCGCTATAAACATGGATAAGCATGTATCTTTATAGTATTCTAACTTTCTTTTGGTACGATGCCAAGGAGTGGTAGAGCTGGGTCATTGGTGGTTCCATTTCTAGTCTTTTGAGGAACCTCCATACTAATCTCCATAGTGGTTATACTAAATTGCAGTCCCACCAACAGTGTATAAGAGCTCCTATATCCCCACACCTCTGCCAGCATTTGTTAGTTTGTATTCTCAATGATTGCCATTCTGACTGAAGTTAGATGGAACACAAAGCTTTGGAACTGTGCACTGAAGGTAAACTGAAATTTACTATTTTAACTACTTTTAAGTGAACAGTTCAGTGTCATTCAGTACATTCCTGTTGTTATAAACATCAGCTCCCAATTTCCCTCTGTCCCCAGCCCCTGGCAAGCACCATTCTACTTCCTCTCGGAATTTGACTACTTTAGGTTACCTCATATAAGTGGAATAGTATAGTATTTATCCTTCTGTGACTGGCTTATTTCACTTAGCATAATATCTTTAAGGTTCCCCCATGTGTTAGAATTTAATTCCTTTTCAAGTCTATATAATATTACATGTGTGTATGTATGTATGTGTATATACACACGCCACATTTTGTTTATCCATTCACCCATCAGAGGACACTTGGATTGCTCCCACCTCTTGGCTCTTGTGAATAATACTGCAATGAACATGAGTGTATGAATATCCATTCCAGTCTCAGTTATATACCCAGAAGTGGCATGGCTGGATTACATGGTAATTTTTAATTTTCTGAGGACTCACCATACTTTTTTATAGAGGCCTCACCATTTTGCGTTCCCACCAGGAAGGGTGGCCCAGTTTTTATAGTCATCTCAACAACAAAGTATTAAACTAGATTAGTGCTAACATCTTTCATGGCTCTATCGTCTTATGCTGTAATTAGGATATAACATGAACAGGTAATTATTAAACTGCTTAATATTAATTAGTTGAATATGATAGCAGTTCAGAAGGAAGATACCATTGTGGTGTGGAATCACTGACATCGGCTTCCTGGAAGAGATAGGACTTATTCAGTCCCTGAGGAATCGATAGTACTTCTGTCTGAGATAGAAATCTAGAAAGCAGCTTGTGTGCTAAGAATATGTAACTATACAAGTGGTAGTCAGTACCTAGGCCAATAGTAACTAGTCAGTACCTAGCCATTCTAGTCTGATAGGAACTGGAAAGAAAGAGGATGACTCATAATAGATGGTCATATGATCTAATGGTCTTTCCATCCTTTCTAGAACCGTATTTTATACAGACATTTGAACCCCTACCTGTGAGCTGGTAATGTGGGTGTGCTGACTCTGTAGTAAAGGCATTCAGAAGTCCATTAGTTGCTTCCATACCTTAGACATCTAGTAAACCTCACCACATTTTATCTTTGATGAAGTGAACCTTTTGAAAGAGTTTACTTTCTTCATATTATCAGTACCAATAAGAAGTCATAAGTTGGAAGATATAACCACTCCTCTGAAAATATAATTCTAATGGGCAAGTAGATGATTATCAAGACAAGATCAATTCTTACTTGTGAGATTGTAGGTGTGTGTGTGTGTGTGTGTGTGTGTGTGTGTGTGTTTTAGATGTTTTGGTTTAATGGTGAAGCAAAAGAGGCACAGACTGAAGCAAAAGAAACTTAATAGGAAGAGAATGATGAATATAATTTTGTAAGATACCTTAAAAATAGTTTTCCTTTACTGTTTTAAAGTACTTTCTAACAACTGTAATTGTTCTTTTTCAGACTGCACTGGCACATTTAGAGTCCCTTGCAGTGGATGTTGAGGTGGCTAATCCACCAGCCAGTAAAGAAAGCATTGATGGTCTTCCGGAGACCCTTGTTCTTGAAGATCACACTGGTAAGGACAAAGTGGATTCCAGGTGTTGAATAACACATTGCCTATTTAACTATATTATCATTGTACCTAGAAGATGAAATAATGAACTATTAGACACTGCCATCAGATTTTCTCAAGTAATCAGAAATCACCTGTGTTTTAATCAGATTTTTCATGACTGACCAAAATACTTGACAAGCACAACTTAAGAGGAAGAGGTTTCAAAGGTCAATCCATGATCAGCCGCCTCTCGGCTGCAGAACAAGGAGGAGGAGGAAGCAGCCAGGGACAGACAGAGTCCCCACGGTGACACCTTCAGGGGCCCACTCATTCCAGCCATGTCCTGCCTCCACACCTGGCTGCCTTGCCCACTCATAAGATCTGGGGGATGTTTTAAATCCAAACTGTAACACCCTAGTAGAAGAATATTTTTAATTTATAAAGCGATAGATTGAAACAAATGTTCCCCAATCAGCTTTTCCATGAAAGCAATGTTTATTCAATTCTAAATTATCATATATTATACAGAAATAGGCTTTCCTATTAATTGATCAACGTCTAGTACTTTTGTCTTTCACAGATATGATCTGTGAGTCAGTATGGTGATTCTTAATTTATTAAATTGAATTTCATGTGATTGATAAATCTAAATTATGTGTTGCTTTCAGCTATCGGTCAGGAGCAGTGCTGTCCAATCTGCTGCAGTGAGTATATTAAGGATGATATAGCAACAGAGTTGCCCTGTCACCATTTCTTTCACAAACCGTGCGTCTCAATTTGGCTACAGAAGGTAAGTTTTATATTTACTTTTTAAAAAATAATACTTCAATAGTTTCTCCTATAAGTTAACAATAGTAATAGTGTTTTTAAAGCCATTTTATTTAACTACGTATTTGTAGTACTTCAGGGGTAGACTGGTTGCCTTTAATGATTGTAGATTAGGGATGATATTGCACTATTTTATTTTACTGACATTGTCTAAAAAATACTATAGACAACAATAACTATATTTTAAATCACAACCCAGAAATTTGGTGTTTTCAAAGGTATTTAAAGGAAAGAAGCCTTTGGCACACTCAGAGTGTTCTGTCTGCTAATGTTGGTTGGTGTTTCTGAAAATATGTATGAGATAAATGTGATAACCTACCTGGTACCTCCTATTCCAGTTCTTATATACTATTCTTAAATACTTACTCAATAATTTTAAGTATATTTGAATTACTTAAGAAATAAGAGTTTCACTTAAATCTTCTCTCTGGTTTCTATTTTTACATAAAGGATATTTGCCATCTAGCTGAGTAGGAATTCCCAAATCACTTTCCCAGCTTGTTTTCTGAGGGTTATGGCCCCCTCTCTTCCCTATAACCACTCCTTTCCTTCTCCCTCCTATTTTCCCGCCCCTTTCCTTCCTCCCTTACCTTCTTTCCTTTTCCTTCCTTTGTTGCTCTTTTACTTTTATTGCCACTTCTTTTTCTCAAAACTCTATTTAATATCTCTGAAATCCAATTTAGAAGTGTTCACTGTTCCTTACTGATATCAAATGTATCATTTAGTTGTTGCCGTTACTCCTATTTTATGTCTATACATACTCAAATTTATATTGTAGTTTTATATTCTACTTTTACAAAACATTACTTGCACATTATTCCATTTGCTACAATCTTTTGTTTTCTTCTCCTCAATTCACCTTTCTTCCTCACTGCTACTCCTGCTCCCCTCAATAACCAGTATTCCCATTCACCAGTATATACCTCTATACTTGTTTCCAGTTGCTTAAACCCTTATACTAATATTTGTAGGATTAGTTTTTTATTATTATTTCTAATAGGACTATACTATTTTTCTATACCTATTATTTTTCATATTTATTCTTGAACATTTTTTCTTGTTTGAACCTTAAAATTATTTACCTACTTACTTTTCATCCCCAAAAGAATTCATTTTAGGATTGTAATTATTATTATATTAAATTAAATATTTTAGAGAATTGCTCTAGAATACTTTCAGAGTTAGACTGTTGGAACACATAAAAATGTCTATGAGATAATGCTTGAGTAAAAGTCAGACAGTATAATTGAGAACTGCTAGATTTTTTCTTTTTAGTATTTTTATGTGTTAAATTTTTCTAACATTTGTTAAATGATGCTTATGATGATATGTTTATCACATAATGTTATGAGAACCTATAGTGCCTAGTTACTAGTGAATGCCCAGTGAATGTAAAAAAAAAAAATTATGCCAGATCAAAGTGGTTACTAAAAATTAGAAATGGTTTTATTAATAACAAAATCACAAATATAAACATAACTTATGATACAAGTTACAAAAACCAGCTAGCAGTCTGCAGTAAACATGCTACGAACATGATTGCTATTTGATTATTGCCTGTGGGGAGATCACCTGTGTTTCAAATCTCATCAGACTTCCTGTATTCTGGATTGAGGCATAATCTTGGATTCTGAATTACTTGTAAAATATTGCTTTCTTTGATTTCTTCCTTTCCCCAGAATGTAATTTGGGAAATAGTGTTCTAGATGGTTTGTTTTTTTGTTTTTGTTTTTATTTTTGTTTGCGGTGCTGGAGATTGAACTTAGGGGCATTCTACCTCCGAGCCACATCCCGAGCCCTATTTTTTATTCTTTATTTTGAAACAGGGTCTCACTAAGTTGTGGAGGGCCTCACTAAGTAGCTGAGGCTGGCCTCAAACCTGCTATCCTCCTGTCTCAGCCTCCCAAGTACTGGGATTACAAGTGTGTGCCACCACACCTGGCTTAGATGGTTTTTCTTAACCTATTTATTTGGCATTATGTTGATACAGCCTAAATGGCTATACCACACAATATATCCAATTATCTAGGGTTTTTATAAAGGTTGAAGTAGATAATCCATAGCAAATTTAATATGGTACCTGGCACATAAATACCTGGTATAGGAAAAATAGCAATAAAGTTAGTAAATCAGAATTAAGTAGAAAAGAACTTTCAGTGCCTATATTATGTGGTGGTAGTGGTAGCAGTAAAAGTAGATATTATTAAAATTGGTGGGAAATCAGAAAATGCAAAACCACCTTGCCTTAATTTTGTGTTTTCCTATGTCTGTGAGATCCATTCCCTTCTCTCAGTTCCACTCCTGTATGTGAGACCTTCAGCCCATGTTGTCGTAATTACTGTGGTCGTTACCCAGGTCGTGTCCATACTTTCATTGGAGGTGTTATTTATCTAAAATGTAGCTCTGATCATGTTACTTCCCTTCTCATTACAGAGTGGGGGAGGAGGTGTGGAGATTGATTTTCAGTCACCTGTGAAGTAGTCGTAATGTTTCTATCTTGGCTCTCAAGGCCTGTGGGATCTAACCCCCAACCTCTCTTCATGTTTACTCTTTGTACGTTTCCTCGTGTTTCTTTGCATTTGCTCACAAAGGCGGCATGGTTTTCCTTCTATACCGTTTATACGATTAGATGATCTAAGTAGATACAGCTGAAATTCTACCTTTTCTATCCTTAATATAACCTTTCTTTAAACTCCCGTGGTAGTTTGAGAGACTTAAGAAGGATGGAGTGTTTCGTGTGCCTGCTCTGATTCAGACACTGCTGGATGATTGACCTGTATTCTCTCATTTAATCCTCACTAACTGAAGGGCTTATCCATAGCCTTATTCCCACTTTCCAGTGATTGTTACTTATCCAAGGTTACATAGCTGGTATATGGCTGACAGAGACTGCACTCATCTGTCTAACGCTAAAATGTTGCTGTTAGCGCCCAATCTGTAGAAACAATAAATACATTGCACAGCCTTGAATTGTACTTGATTTTGCTATAACTAAAGGTAACAGTCTGTTGAGTCTCTGTCCTACAGGAAAACAGCTTAGGAAGAAGCCTACTTTCCTTCACAAAGAAGGTTCCCAAGATAGAGTTCTTTTGTCACCTTCAACAGCGTGATCTCTTGGTCTTCCCTTCCATCAGGGAGATCTCTATGGGGAAAAGACCATATTTACAAGGGTAGTCTGTTATAAAATGACGTATCTCTATTAATCTTCCATTGTTCCTGAGATGTCCTCCCAGTATAACTGCTTCCCCTTCCCCACCTTCCTCCCAGGTTTGTGGTTGATTGATTTTTGCCATTTAGAAGGTTCCTAACTTCATCTCTGGAAAGGAATTAACATGGCTTGTAAAGAAAGGTCTGAGGTCCATCTGCTTTGATGTATCTGTGCTCCATTAAAGTGAGGCTTTAGCGTACATGTGAGGAAGGTCCTGGTGGAAATTAATTTGGCAAAATAAGTATGTATGTGGTTTATTATGTGCATAGACAAAATAGTAATTCAGTTAAAGTCATTGTTGAGGTAAACTCTATTCTCCAAGAGTATATATGCGTTATGATTCCCTTGTCACCCTCCACCACTAGCATCAGTGCCAAGCATAGAGGCTCTTAATTAAAACTCACTAAATAAAAGCTGGTTTTTGTTTTGTTTTATTGTAGTGCTGGGGATTGAACCCAGAACATTGTGTTCTACCACTGTGTTAAATCTCTAGCCCTCAGTGAATTATCTTAAAAGCAAAAACATGATTATGGGACCTTTTTACCCTCAAAGAAATTAGAGTCTGACTGGAGTGCAAATAAATAACATTAAAAATTTGTCCTTCTGTATTGTATGGGTTTTAAGTGTAGTTTTTGCTCTTAAGATATTTGATTTGTTATTAGGATAATAAAACTGTCTCTTCTATAATTTGAAGCTTGGGTGGCATCAAGATGATTTCGGTGGCTAAACTTGTTTTTTTCCTCCAGTCGGGAACATGCCCTGTGTGCCGCCGTCATTTCCCACCGGCAGTTATCGAAGCATCCGCAGCTCCTTCCTCTGAGCCTGGTCCTGATGCCCCACCTTCAAATGACAGTACTGCAGAAGCCCCCTAAACTGTACCACTGGAATGGAGATCAGTCTATCAAAGTAAATCTGCAAATTCCTTCTAAATCTGATGTGCAAATAATTATATATAAATATATTAAAATGCTATATATAGTATATGCCATAGTTTAGAAAGAGAATATTAACCTTTCTAAACTGAATTTAGGTTTGCAGAAAGTACTAAACATTTTCAAGCTGAATGTTAAAAGCTGTGCATCCATTTTCCTTAGTTGAATATGTGGGTATTAATTGTAAAGTCAAGCTTATCAGTTAACTCTCTCCAAAAGAAATAGTCATCTATGTGGCACACATTGATTTTTGTCTAAAATACTGCCACTAAGAGATTATAACTCAGCTCTTCTATTCGCATCAAATGTGAAAACTGTGATCACAACAGTAGCAAAATTCAGTTTCATTGGAAATAAACCAAATTCCAAAGCATGCTTTTTCATTGGTCCCTTTGCTTTTGCTACATCAAAACCTCTTGGTTCATAATATTGGGAAGTTTTTAAGAAAGGTGTCTACTTGTCCATCTTTGTTTAAAATTAGGTCTTTTCAGAATGCCAAACAAAGGCTAAAATTTTGGCCATACATAACACAATTTTTAAATCTTAAATGTAACACCCTGAAATGGTTAGGTAGTAAAATAAACTATTTAGTAAACAGTGGATGTGCTTAAAGGAGGTTAGTAAGGCATGTGAAGAACCTGGAATGCTCAGCACTTGGTACAATAAGGTGCATTAATGAGATGGCCTTGGGAGACTCCTAAGCTTTTATCCAGCTGGTTTCTAAAAGCATACTTGAAGATCCAGAATACTCTTGACACATTTGTTCAATAAGTATGGGTAGAGTTAAGGTCATTTTGGTTCTGAAATATTTTGGAAGGTCTGAAAATTTGCATACAATTATCTTTGTAATTATATAACCCCAAACCAAAATTACACAACTTCTCCTTTGTGGTCACACACAATAGGCAAGTTTGTATAAACATGGAAATAATAGTTACCTTACAGATGTGATTTGATATCAACACTAAAGAATGATGGCTTTTAGAATATCACATTTGAGCAAGTAAAATAGTAAAGCACATAGTATAGTCCATCCAAGTGGTCCATCAGTAACTTAGTTTGAAGAATATTTATATGGCTTCCCAAATACAGAATTACATTTTATTTGTGTAATTTCTCTGAGTATTTATATTCTCTCTCTTTTCTCCATTCTTAAAAATAAGTGCATTTTCACTGTTGGCACATTTGAGGCTTAAATATAAAGAACATAACACTTGCATTCTAATTTTTGCATATATTGTAAATGTGTCTGGTATTTACAGCAAAATACTGTGTATCATTTTATGGGTAAAACAAAAGTGAACATTGCATGCCTGTAATGTGGTGAATTTGTAATTTAGGGGTTCTTTGGGGCTTCTGTGACCTTGGAAATGCTTACATTCAGGCCTTAATGTTGCATTAGCTAGCATGGTTTCCTTCCGATGTATATAGTCACTGTTGTATAAACTAATCTTTGCTTGTTTTCTACTCTGTGATCTTTCCATACCATATTTCATTGATGATCAGTTAGTGTCAAAGAGTCAAATCAGATTAAAGTTAATTCTCATGTGTATATTGTGGAAATACGTGGCTAATGTGATTATTTTGTTTCTTTTCAAGTAGTGTTGATCAGTTGTGACACTTAACTGGTTAAACTTACATTGCTACAGATCTCTCTGTAATAAGCCACGCATTATATTTGGGCAGTATTAAGGGACCTTGGTTTTCTTCTCCTAGATAGCAGCTGTCCCAAAGAAAATATTTCTTCTCTGCCTGTTAAGATTTAGCTATTATCTGCTAGTTGTTAAGAGGTTTGGGTTCCAAACTCAGCCACCAGTGTTGAGAGCTGAACTTATGGTAGCTGTTGTACTTTTTGCTTTCCATCTGTTACTGTCCTTCATTGTTGGCTCCCTACTCCCTATAAACAGCTGCTATGAAGGGAGAAAGTTGAATAAGAGTTGGTTTAAATTTTTAAAGAAAGAAAATTGAAGTTTTAGGATTTTTGTGATAAAAAACTGGTATAAGCTAAGGCTGACAAGTTCAGAGTCCCAAATGTCATTTGATCTTATCTTGGATCCTTTTGAAAAAGTTAAGAATGTATGAAGGTAAATTAGAAATAAGTATGAATATTAATAAAATATTGTTTATCTTATTTCTCTATTTTATGTTGTGACTTAACCTAATAATTTTATTTTTGAGCATTTTCTTATTTCTTGTAATATGAATGCTGATATTTAAAGTTAGGTTCATTTGGTTTTCTTTTGTGTTTCTTAATTGTTTATCTCTAAGCTAACTAACTCTTAAGATTATTTGTGATCTGGATTTATATATATGCTGTTAAATATATATAAACTGTTAAAATGGAATGCAAGTTTTTCAAAAGCCCAGGTCTAAATGTAATGATTGGTTTATTGTTCTACAAACCCAGCCCATCATTTTCTGTGTAAATCATAAACAATAAACAGGATATACTCAGTGGTCATTTCTAATATTTAATTGTGTTATCATGTCACTTCTATAACATAACCCCTGAAGGATTTTAATAGCAAAGAACACAGGTATTAATGAAGTCTAGGATAGGCTCCTGACATGTGATTTTTTTTTTAGTCCTCGATTTATGATCTGAATGGGCCCTATAGATACTCTTAGTAGTGGATGCACTTCCCACTGCTGGAAAGCCTCTGAAGGAGTAGTTGCCCTGGCCTATCTCACATTCTTAGCAATCCTGTAGGTTTCAGCAGAGCCTGGTGTCCACATTGACTTGTGACTGCACAAACTCTCAAAGTTCCAGGTAGGGGGCTCACCTCACTTGGTGGCTTTCTCCAAATCAAGCATGACTGTTGTTAAATCTACTCATTTAGAAAGATCCCTTGTAGTTTACAAAAGGTTCAGAGACTTAACAAATTTCAGAAGTGTCAATTGGGTACCGATAGATTATCATTTTGTTTAGAAAGTTTAGAATTCTGTTTTTCCCCTAATACGATAAACATGCTAGAAAAATACAGTCTCAGAGGTAGAAATAGCAATAGTACACCTCTGCAGCAGTGCCAGAATCCTTTTAGAATTGCATCATAATTTTTATCTAGCCACTGCTGGATGGAACCACTTGGCACCTACAAGGGGTGGATTTCATTGTTAGAAGAGTGTCATCCAAATTTCTCTATAAATAGCACACATGTGAAACTAGACCCGTGTGGCCACCTCTTCATATCCTCCCTCAGGTTTCATGCTTTTCTGAAATCTTACATGATCTATTCCAGACCTGCATGGGGTTCACTCTTTCAGTCCCTCTCTTAAAATATGCTGCTCAGAACTAAACACATTTTTATGTGTGTGTGGGTACTAGAGATTGAACATTCTACCTCCAAGTTACACCCCCAGCCCATTCATTCATTCATTCATTCATCCATTCATTTATTTATTTCTTTGTGGTACTGGGGATTGAACTCAGGGGCATTTTACCTCCAGGCTACACCCCCAGCCTTTTTTATTTTGAAATAGGGTCTCACTAATTTACTCATGCTGGCCTCCAACCTGCAATCCTCCGGTCTCAACCTCCAAAGTACTGGGATTATAGGCATGCACCACCATGCCCAGCCTAAACACATTTTTGTAATCTAACCAGAGCATCATTTAGGGGCATTTTTGCCAACCTCCAAATAATTCTCCTATGGCTGTCATGGTTGGTATATGTTGCTGTTATTACCACCATCATCATTAGGCAAGGATATCACATGGCACATGGTTGTCTCTTGCTGAAGAACTCCACAGGCATGTCTAGCAAGCTAATGACCACTCCTAATCTTATCTTACATAATTTCTTTTTTTTTTTTTTTTGCAGTACTGGGGATTGAACCCAGGGGCGTTCTACCTCCACGCTACACCCCTGGCCCTATTTTTTAGACTTTATTTTGAAACCGGGTCTCAGGAAGTTGCGGAGGGCCTCACTAAGTAGAGAGAGAGAGAGAGAGATACATAATTTCTTTTTAATCTAATTGGTATGACATTCATCCTTACCAAATTTAACTTTAAAGATCCTTGTGAATTCTGATTCTTCCTCTTAGTCTTGTGTCAGTTCCAATCTTGATAAAGCATGCTTTTGCTATTTAGTGACTTCATCCGGGTTACTTATAATTATTGAGTTGAACAGGATGGAGCGCCACTGTAGGCTGCCCTCAGCTGATCCTTTAGTACCTCTGGTATAGCTGTTGAAGCCACTACCAACCCTTGATGTGCCCGTTTCTTCCTTACCTAAGGACACCAAGGAAGTTGTGTCATGTTTGGCAGTCAGATGCACTAGCTTTAGAAATAGCCTAATCTGTTAGTATATTAATGAAGAAAAGAAGTGAAGTCAGTGGGAAACACCGCATTCCTGGTAAACCCATCCTGCTCCTTTCCTAACTGCTCACACGCCACCTGTGTAATAATCGCCTTGGAATTCAACGAGTGAAGGATGTCAAGCTCATCGCAGTACATTTTTGGATCCACCTTCCCCCCTCAAAAATTACATTTGAAATAATGTGACCTTAACAAGTCACAATTGTTCTGTTTCTATTTTTGCTATACAGCTATGAATATAAGTCATAGGTTTATATTCATAAACTGTTCATGGATAAAAATTTGAAAAAATGGCTTTTGGTGATGGGCAAAGCCTTGGGGAAATATGCTTTGGTTCCATCATTGTTTCCAGCACTGTTTTTTGAAAATTGATGAATATTTCAGATACAAATCCTGAAAAGCATCTTAGTCACCTAAGAAGTTCAGAGATGTTGACAGTCTAACTACAATTTAATTTTATTAAAATTTAATAAGAGGCTGTAGACCTGGCTAACTAATAATGATTGGGAAGAATATGGCAGCTTGTTCAAATTCTTAGTTTATAATCTCAAATTCTAACATGGTTCTGGTTTATGAAATTTCTGAGTTGCTGGTAAGATCTGATGAGAACTTCCTACCTTTGCCTGATAATTTGGGATCCTTAAGTTACTGTGAGACATTGTCTCTGGCCTGACAGGTGTGTAGCATCTTGTCTGTTCAGTCAACAAGACTCAACTAATACAGACATAGCAAACCTACCCCAGAGTTACTACATCAGTAGGAATAGACGTGTGGTAGAGGCTTTCCTTTTTATTCCAATCCTGAAATTCCATTGTAAATTCTTTCCAGCCATTTCAGCTATTCAGCTATGCCCTAGCTCTATTTATCGAGTTCTATTTTTTTGTTTTGTTTTGTTAAAAGAACCCAAGTGTTACAGACAATTGTAAGGGGCTTCAGTGTGTACCAGCATACTGACTTGCCCTTGGCCTCAACAAATAATTCTTCCCCTTAACTTGGACCAAGTATCCCCTAACCTTGTTATTGAAGTATCCTAGGTTTTGTGCCACTTCAGAATACCAGAGTTTGTGAAATATGAATTTCAATTCATATTTAAAGGAAATGAAAATGGGGGTGGGAGCTCACCAGTCAACCTTGTCTGGAAAGCAACCCTTGCCTCAGCTGGAGGAGGGTGAGGCTATTCACAAGCCAACACTTGGTTATAACCCCCATCTAAATGAGTAAGTAGCACATGAAAGAAAATGTCTAAAAATTTAAAATAATGAACTTATGAAAATAATGACATTAAGATTTGTCAAACTGTTGTCCTTCCTGAATCTGCTGAAAAATGTCTTCACCAAACCAAATGAATTAAGTATTTACATAACTTAAGCCGCTATCCATTTAATAAATATTTACCAAGTACCTACTCCAATAAACCTGTGAACAAGGTAGACAAAATCCCCGGCCTCCTGAAGTGTGCATTGTAGTAGGAGACTTACATGTCTCCACCCTCATCCTCCACACAGCTGGATTCACTCAATAGAAAGGATTTCATCAGCCGGGCGTGGTGGCACACGCTTGTAATCCCAGTACTTTGGGAGGTGGAGACTGGAGGATCTGGGTTCGCGGCCAGCCTCAGCTCTCTCTCTCTCTCTCTCTTCCTCTCTCTCTCTCTCTCTCTCTCTCTCTCTCTCTCTCTCTCAGTGAGGCCCTCCGCAACTTCGTGAGACCCGGTTTCAAAATAAAGTATAAAAAAATAGGGCCAGGGGTGTAGCACGGAGGTAGAACGCCCCTGGGTTCAATCCAGGTAGCGCAAAAAAAAAAAAGAATTTCATCTTGGCCTGTGTAGTGGCTAACACATAGGACCTTAAAGGATCTTCTACTGTTACCCAAGCTAACAATAACCAAACCAAGGAAAAAGAGTAAGTGCTTAGTCCCCAAGGTGACTTAGCTACCAGCAACTACCATCCAGCCCAAAGGATCTATTGCTATGGCGATCTTACTATAGGCTGAAGATCTCTTAGGTTATACAACCTGTGGTCCCAGCAAGCCATGATGTCTCACAACCAGGAAATTTCCAAAAGAATTTTCAGGAGATGGGAACAAGGAGAATGGAGAGAAGTGGAGCTTAATAGTGTTTCGCTTTATCTCCTGTGCCTTATTTTTATTACCTTTGCCTTTTTTCCCCCTGGTGCTCTAAGATGTTTGCATGTGAGCATCCACTGTGCTTTTACCCAGAAAATGGAATATAAATGAGGCAATTCTGAAGCATTTCTTTCCTGCTGGAAAAGTACTCCTCTGGTGCAAAATACTGTAAAAGTTTTGGTAACTATGCGGAAGAGAAGGGCTAATATAACTAGCCCTGCACACTGTCTTACTGAGCGCTTCACAAAGAGTAAGCACCACTGTAAAACTGTTGAACTTGCCCCGCTGTGACTCTCATGGCAGCTGAATGCGCCACATGAAAACACTGGCACCAGGTGGGTTGCACAGTTGTGCTGGGACGGCCCCCGCCTGGCTCATCCACCAGCACCATGGTATACAAAGGTGCCAGATCTGGGCCTGCCGCAGCTCACTCGGAGGGCAGAAGTGGTGCACAATCCTTTGGGTTCTTTCTCCACCTCCCATTGCTGTACAACACATTTTTCTTCTCCCATCCAAATAATAATAATAAGGCTCTGATGAACCCTGTAAAGATTATTTAATCCACGTGTAGACAAAACTCTAGAAGAAGAAAAGTAGAAGGTTGCATACAGTGGGTTCATCAGATGCCTGCCATGACTGTTCTACTTAAATGATAGCATCCCTTTTCTCCTTGTCAAGAACTGTGAAGGGTCTCTTTTACCCTGCTTGCAAGCTAACAAGTTGTCTAGATTCTGGCAGAATACATGAGACCCCTGGATCAGAGACAAAGGACTTCGTTTCTCATGGCCCAGCTGGCAGCCTGAGTCTGTCTCATAATGCATCTGTTCCTTTTGCCCCCTCTGTCCCTCAGGGATGATAGACAGGTTGGTGCAGGTAGAGCTGCAAACACAATGAGTTCATGTCACAGCTGAGGAAATCAGCTTAGGAAACCCCAGTCTTACCAGGGGCAGCTGGCAAACCTGCCCCAGAGCAAGACCGTATCTTTTTTATCTTGAGAAGGAAACAAATCTGTTCTCTGACCTGGGAAGGGAGGAGAGGACAATAGTCTTCTAAGACTATTTGCTATATAAGTGTCTTTGAAAGGACCGTACAGAATAAAGCTCTCCATGCCTCTTGCTCTGGAGACATGCAGAAATAAGAAATCCATGAATAATTGTCTCCCAACACCCTGAGCCCCTGCGATGGTACCCACTCCTCACAGTGGCCATCCTTTCAAAGCAGACCAGTCAGGTCATCAGGCTAATTTAGTTTGGGAAGTAGGGAATTCCCAAGAGGAAATGGGGAGCTGAAGCAAACAGGCTGCATGAGGAAGGATGTTAAAGTTGTAAGGAGTGTGACACGCTGAAGTAATGAGAAAGCAGAAACTACAGGAGCAAACTAGAAACTGAGTGGGAGAAAATACACAAGAGTGGATGGAAGAGGAAGCCAGTTGTGGTCAGAGAGAAGACATGGAGCCCCGTCACTGGGGGACACTGGAATGAAGAAGTAGTTGCAGTTCCTTCCTTTCCTGAGGCCTCCTTCCTTCTCATCTCCAGCCGCCACCCACAGTAAGCATGGACATCCTTACAATGACACATACACAGGCCATTACTGCAGAAGGTGAATGTGCCTCTGTTTTAGGCTCTTTGGTTATTAAGACCAGAAAGGGATCAAAAAAAAAGGTGGTGAGAACAGTGACGGTAAATTAACATTTATTAAGTGGATACTGAGGTAGAATAGAAGACATAGGATAGGAGAAAGGAGACAGGGACAAGAAAGGCCATGATTAAAAGTTCAGATTCAAAGTTCACTTTCACGGACTTTGAACACAGAGCACAATTAAATCAGTTATCAGGCCTTATCCATCGGTCATCTGAGTACTTCGTCTGTGTGTCACACTTTCTATCAAACCCTCAATGTTACATGAATATAGTTTAAGTTCACAAGACAAAATCAACAAAAGAAATTTCTTGTCAAGAACACAGTAGAGCCAGGTGTGGTGGCGCACGCTTGTAATCCCAGTACTTTGGGAGGCGGAGACCGGAGGATCCAGGTTCGCGGCCAGCCTCAGCTCGCTCTCTCTCTCTCTCTCTCTCTCTCCCTCCCTCCCTCTCTCTCCTCTCTCTCTCTCTCTCTCTCTCTCTCTCTCTCTCTCTCTCTCTGTCTCTCTCTCTCTCTCTCCTTAGTGAGGCCCTCCGCAACTTCGTGAGACCCGGTTTCAAAATAAAGTATAAAAAATAGAGCCGGGGGTGTAGCGCAGAGGTAGAATGCCCCTGGGTTCAATCCCCGGTACTGAAAAAACAAAAAAGAACACAGTAAAACCTGGTGCAGGGCGCACGCCTGTAATCCTGGTACTTGGGAGGCTGAGACAGGAGATCGCAGGTTTGAGGCCAGTCTCAGCAACTTAGCGAGACTCTCGGCAACCTAGTGAGATCCTGTTTCAAAATAAAAACTAAAATGGGTTGGGGGTGTAGCTCAGTGGTAGGATGCCCCTGGTTTAGTAGGTACTAATTAATATATCCAGTCCCCAACCCGAAGAGAACTAAAAACACCCTTTCAACATCATGTCCCTATTGTATAGATTTTCACATGTATAAATAGGCCTAGCTGAGGTGTAGTTAGCGCTACCTTGTCTCTCAGAGTGACCCATCCTGAAATGCCTTTCTGTGAAGACATCAAGGCCCCTCCTGGCCTGCGTCAGGGTCCACCTCCCTTTTAGTGAACTCTTCAGGAACCCTGTCCTGGTGACAGATACTAGATGCCAGGAGTTCGGGGGGGGGCAGCTTTACATGTATTATTTTAGTTAATCCTAACAAAAGGAACCAAAAGATTAAGTACACATAGCTAGTAAGTGCAGGAATCGGGATTCCAACCAGTGCTTCTAACGGCTGAGTTATGTTGCCTCCAGTGACTTCACGGTAAATTCTTGCAGACTAGCTGATAATCTCAATAACCCTTTGAGCATTGTTTCAATGGAGACAAAGACCCTAAACCTTTAGGCCAAAATCTCTACAGAAGTTGATAATCACCTATATAGCTATCACAATGAATAAGCCTGAGGAGGCCGAGGAGAGAAGCCTGAACATTAAATTGATTTATTCTCCTTCCTAGAAAAGAAAAAATGATCTCAGCAGAGGCAGAAGTTTGTGATACTTCCTAAGCCTCTTCAGATAGAATTCCACCTCCACCATATTCTGTCACCAGCCCTTGTGGTACCCGCAGTGCCAGTGGCCGCTGTCCACATCTGTGAGTAGGAGCAGCAGTGTGGTCAAAGGCAGCCTGTGTTCCACTGACGGGAAGGCCGGCATGAAAGCAAGCCGGGGCTGAACACGCGTAAAGGTCGCGTCCCTGCTGGTCTCATGCTAAATCCACTCCATGGGTCTTGCTCTGCCCTAATTGGTCTCTGTCCCAGGCAGCTAATCCTTTGATTAATGAACACCCAGGGCCTCATCATCTCTGGTAACGCATACCACGGGAGGCTGAGAGAGCTCTGCCAAGACAGCTTGGCAGAAGGCTTGTCTATCTCTAGGCTGCTTTGCTCTTGGAATCAATGAAAAACCAAGGGTATAAATCACCACTGCATTCTCTCGCTTATGGAGAGACAGGGTCTTGCCCCAGATCACCCAGAAAACATTGGAACCAGGACTTGAATTCAGGTCTGCTGAGTACAGATGTGGCGGCTTCACTGTGCCCTAGGCTGGGCTGCTGCTTTGTACCTACTGTCATGTCATCCTCTGTGAGCCCGGCAGCAGCCAAGGTGAGATCAGACAGAGGCCTGACTTCACAGGCTGATTTACCTGCAAACCTGCTCTACCCACAGTGCTCACCTGTCGGCGGACAAAGTAGGGGAATAATTACTTAAATCAGCAGATCAAAAATTTTGTTGGTAGCTAGGTGTGGTGGTGCATGCCTGTAATCTCAGTACCTAGGAGGCTGAAACAGGAGGATCACAGGTTTGAGACCAGCTTCAGTAACTTAGCATGACCCTGTTTCAAATTAAAAAATAAACTTGGGTTGGGGTTGTAGCTCAGAGGTAGAATGCCCCTGGGTTCAATCCCCTGTACAAAAAAAAAAAAAAAAATTGTTGGTGAGTTCCCCTTTTTCTAATTCCATTTTGGGACAATTTTAAGCAAGGAGGCTTGGGGTGGGGAAACAAGGATTTTTCTCAGAGCTTGCTGTGCAGCTGGCCCTTTACAAAAATAGAAGTACAGGATGAAATGTCTAGCCCTTTAAAGATGACAACACTGACTAATAATCCCTAGGAACCCTTGATTGCTTCACCATGCTGAAGTAGGAAGCCTGCTGGGTCTAAAAAAAGACAATGAAGGGAGCATTTTGTCTTGTTAATTGAGTAACTGAGTTCTCTGGTGACCTGTTAATGTCAGAGATAATCTCTGCAAAAGTGAAGATGAGCTTCAGTGCACCCAAGGAAGGAGAATGATTTTTTTTTCTTTTCAAATGAAAATACACATTTAAAAGACTTTTTTTTTTTCTGGGCAGAAGCAATATTTACATCCTCCAAGTTCCAAGGAGAGGAACTAAACTCCGCCCTGCCAGTTAGTCCAGAGGTGACAGGCAGGAGCCCTTTCCCACTCGTCTTCTTTTGGCCTTCCCTTCTCCCCTTCTCTTCCTCCCTCCCTTATCCCTCATCTTCACCAGCCACATTGGATGTTTAAATCCTAGTTCTACCAACACTAGCTGTGAAATCTTGGAAAGCTTCCTTAGGCTTCGCAACCCTGTTCCTTCATCTATCAAAGAGAAGCAGATGGTATGTATCTTGTAGGGTTATGAGGAGTGAGTGAGTTAATACACGTAAAGTACTTGGAATCTGGCGTTAGTCACTTTGGGGTGGGAACACTTCTTCCTTGTTTCCTTCTGTCATGGGGAAACAGCTAATTCTGAGGGGTCCTTGGCTTCCATGATGAATAAGAATTTCAACACGGGCCATCAGAAAAAAGGCAAAGGTTTTAATTAACTTAAAAAGGTGGGGATACAGGTTGGGGTTAACTAAGAAAGGGGGGGATACAGATTGGGGGTCATCTAAAAAGGGAGAGGGAGTCTCCCTGCGCGCGTCCATCCATCCAGGTGAGCAAGAGAGCGTCTGCGTGCTTTCGCGGTTCTTTATAGGAGGGGGTAGGTAGGGTCGCACAAGAGAGGGCAGGACTTCCTCTTAGTCGTTTCCCTGGCAACAGATAGGCAGTGGGGTCTGGCCTTTTGTCCTCCTCACCCACCCTATTTACATTAAGCATCTCAGGTGTGGAGAGGAGCCATTGTGATTAAGGGTATGGATTCACTAAGGCTTCTGCCTGACTGAACGCACCCTATAGGGTGGAGTTAGGTTATGAACTTTCAAAATTTTAAATCTCTGTTTTCCCATAGTCTCCTTTCTGCCTAATATTTCTATCTTTTCTATTCTACCTCATCACTTCCATGTGGAGAGAACTCCACTGCTGGCCCCTCCATCCCCTCACCTCCTGGGAAGTGGCTTAATTTGGTTAGCATTGGCGTGAATACACTGGCATGCTCATCTCGGCTCCTTTTCTCTCCTTGAGAAGTGAGCAGTTGCACAGCCAGACTGTCCAATTCCAGAGCTCACGATTAAGAAGAACAACACTGCCCTTCGTCCTGACCCAGCCCTGGACACAGAGTTCCTGCACCTTGCAGCTCTTTCCTCAAAATGTTCGAAGTCCCCATCCAGGGCCTGCACCTGGCTGGACAGGCAGTCACATCTGGAGAAGGTCAGAATGGGTACTCAGTTCAATTGCTCGCCTTATTTTATTTATTTATTTATTTATTTATTTATTTATTTATTTTGCGGTGCTGGGGACTGAACCCAGGGGCATTCTACCTCTGGGCTATGCCCCCAGCCCTATTTTTTATTCTTTATTTTGAAACAGGGTCTAAGTTGCAGAGGGCCTCACTAAGTAGCTGAGGCTGGCTGTGAACCCGGATCCTCTGGTCTCAGTCTCCCAAGTATTGGGATTACAAGCATGCACCACCACACCTGACTAATTGCCCACTTTTTGATTGGCTTATTTGGGTTTTATTTTTTTGGTGTTAAGTTTTTTAAGGCCAAAAAATATATAAAAAGATGTTCAACATCATTAGCAATTAAGGAAATGAAAATCAAAACTACACTGAGATTTTATCTAACTCCAGTTAGAATGGTAATCAACAAAAAGTCAAACAATAATAAATATACACTGTTGGTGGGACTGCAAATTGGTACAACCACTATGGAGATCAGTCTGGAGGTTCTTCAAAAGTCTAGGAATGGAACCACCATACAACCCAGCTATACCACTCCTCGGTATCTTTCCAAAAGAAAGTCAGAATACTACAGTGACACATGCATATCCATGTTTATAGCAGCACAGTTCACAGTAGCCAAATTATGGAACCAAACTAGGTGTCTGTCAACAGATGAATGGATAAAGAAAATATGGTATATATACACAATGGAATTCTACTCAGCCATAAAGAAGAACAAAATTGTGTCATTTGCAGGAAAATGGATGGAATTAGAGAATATTGTGCTAAGTGAGATCAGTCAGTCTCAGAAAATCAAGGGTCATATGTTTTCTCTCATATGTAGAAGCTAGGGAGAAAATAGGAAAGAAAAGGAACTTTAGATAAATGAAGGCAGAGATGAGCAGAATAGTGGAAGGGGGTTGGGGGAAGGAGATGAAGAGGGGGAAAAGGAGGATTGAAGGAAACAGTTCAAATAATGCTATGTCCGTATATGAAGGACTAACTAACATGTAACATACACTAACATGTATGAGGGGAGCGGGTTCTGGAGGGAAATACACCAAGTGCCGTGTGCCTGCATGTTTGTTTCACTTTGAACCTCACTATGATATATAATTACAATGCACCAATAAAAGTATATATACATGTGTGTGTGTGCGTATATATATATATATTAAAAAACAAATATATATATTAAACAAATATATTAAAAAAACAAATATATATATTAAAAAACAAATATAACAAACAAATATAAAAAACAAAAAATACGTATATATATATATATATATTTGTTTTTTAATTAGAGTGGACCCCAGTCTCTGTGTCTTTGTTTGGGGTGACCTCTCATCCTCTAATTGCAAGTGGGCTCAGTAGATGCCCCGAAGGGTTCCAAGATTCATGCCTCTGGGGCTATTCTGGGCCCCACACCTGGCTTGGTTCTAGGAGGACACCCTGGAGAGCAGTTTTTCCTGCTGACTAGTAGCATAGTTATTTCACAAGATTGGGTAAGCTCCAACATCATGCTGATTTGGATTGACTCACATCAGACACAAACAGTTTCAGGGCTCGGCTTGTGCTGCTTTTGTGTTACCGAAGTGCCACTGTAAGTGTACGGCACACAGGGTGTGGGGCAGAAGGTATCTTTTGTCCTGTACCATTTCAAATGCTGACACTAGGGCCATGGCCCCATCCCCAGCAGGGGTTCTCCAGTGTGTGTTCCTGTCTCCTCCGAGGCCTGTGAGGCCCCCGCCCCACCACACCAGTGGGCCCTGTCTGTGCCCTCTCCTGCCTCCAATCATGGGGACGCCATGCACTCACAGGTGGGCCTTAAAGCTGAACTGGATGAGAAGTCAGCATTTCTCACCCCACTGTATTCAGTGCTGATGGTGTGTGGAAGGCAAAGTGTGGCCCACACGGAGAAAGGTCACAGGCTAGGAGAGCGGTGAATAGTCACTGTGGCCGGGATCTGAGACGTCCTCCAAAGTCTCGTGTATTCAAGGCTCGGTCCCCAGTGCAGCACGGTTCAGAGGAGGGGCTTGGCCTCATCAGTGGATTCCTCCATGGAAAGCTGAACGGGCCGCTGGGAGGTGGTGGAAACCTTAGGCAGGTGGGGCTTGGCTGGAGGAAGTCGGTCGCTGGGGCCTACCCTTAGGACTGTGTCTTGTCCAGGGCCCCTTCCTCTCTCTGCTTCCCGGCTACCATGACCTGAGCAGCTCTCCTCCACCACATCTCCCGCCATGATGTTCTCCCTCACCTCGGGCCCAGAGCAATGGAGCCAGCAGACGGTGCACTGAAACCTCCGGAACTGTGAGCCAAAAGAAACCTTTCCTCTCCAGGTTGTGTCAGGTTTTTTGGTCACACCAATGAAAAGCTGATTAATGCAATAAGTAAGGGGTTCAAGAGAGGGTATAGTTGGAAGAGAGGCTATTCTGTTTATGCTGTAAATCCAGAACCACACATTTAAGGAGACGAGTCAATGATTGATCGCGTTTCCCTTTGTACTCTGGGTAAATCTTTCATATGTGGACGTCATCAACAAAGCACAGTCACCACCTTTGACAGAGTTGGTGCGAGCTATGTCACAGGCGACACTGGGTGATAAAGTATCAGGAGTAATGATGTAAACAGGTTACATAAGTAGAATTAGGCAACTGGAGAGACAAGAAGGACTGTCTTGTCCCGACACGCCCTAGAGGAAGCCTTGAAAAAAATCATGTGCACACAGAAATAAGCCATTTCCCCCCATCTTGGCCTTGATCAATGACAGAGGTGCTGCTTGGGCCACTATCTGCTGTTCTTTTGTCTTCCTCAATTTGTTTAAAATCTGATCAAGGTAAAGGGATACTATTTAGAACCCTCAAAGTCCTCCAATAGTAAAGCACTCAATATATGTTATAAATTGTCATTTTTAAGCTTTAAAGTGTGCTTCATTTACTATTTTCTCTTTATTTTCCATTCCCCAAGGCCTCCTTCCTTTAACTTTGTAAGTTCCTTTGTGAGCCTTGAAAGAATCCTGTTTATTTTTGCTTATTTGTTTGTTTTCTGTAATGATTCCAGAGACCTGGACAATCTCCAGTGCATGCACACATGTGCACGTGTGCACACTTGTATGCACGCGCATACACACACACACACACACACACACACACACACACCACACACACACACCCTTTCTTCTTGACATCCTTCAGTAGGTGGACTGAATGAAAATTCCACTGCTGCCAAACATTAGCAGCACTTCCCTTGAGGCCAACAGACTGAACCTGGGCCCTGAGTTGAGAGGCAGATCTCAAGAGGAGAGCGTTCCTGAGTTAGAAAGCCAGATCCAGAAGTGAAGAAAATCAACCTCAAGGACCCAATCCAGAAGGTCAAAGGGTTATAGAAAGCAAAATTGGAAGCAAATTAAACATTCAGCAGTAGGACAATGATAAAATAAACGCAACCAATCGCTAGAACAACATGGAGCTCCTTAGAGTTAAGTTTTGGGAAACAGGGAAGAGACTTGAAGTAGGGATTATGTGAAGTAAAATGCAGGAAAGGAGGAGATACAGTTTATAAATGTATCCTGTGATTATATAAAATTAAGCATCTGAACTAAAGATGGAATAAAGTAATAATAGATGAGTGAGCACTTTAGAGTAATTGGATTATAATATTTCTCATTGCTTTTTCTAGCTAAATATAATATAGTTATGTTATTTTTTATTCATTCCAAAGGAGGCAGGACCAGGTCTTTCCCAGCCATCTGCAACCCAGGGTGGGGATCATCACACTGAAGAGTTCTGGCTGCCCATTCACCCCAGTTCACTGTCTTTTCAAAGTACGCTACTTGGATATTTGAAACAATCTCTGCAAATGGGGCCGAAGAATCTACATTATAAACAGATTTCTGGGAGATTCTTATGCATAATGCATTTTGGAGAAAGATTGCTTTTTTTTCTTGGTACTAGAGGTTGAACCCAGAAGCATTCTACCTTTAAGCTATACCCCCAGCTCTATTTTATTTTTATTTTGAAACAGGATCTTGCTAAATTTCTGAGCACCTCCCTAAATTGCTGAGGCTGGCCTAGAACCTGTGATCTTCCTGTCTCAGCCTCCCAAGTACTGAGATTACAGGCGTGTGCCATTATGCCTGGCTAAGATTGCTTTAAAAAAAAAAAAAACTAATGTCATTAAGAAAACTGCGCAGGTATTTCTGTGATCTTTATTATTTCTTGAAGCAAAATTAGTCTACTAAAATTATGTCTCCTATGTATGTTTGTGTTTTAAGGACTCCATGAACACAGTTTTATTTTCCCTCCAAGGTTTATTTTGTCTAGAAATTTTCCCTTACAATTTGCTAATAGTTTTTATTTATAAGCTAGCTGTCTTGTCACAGCCTATTTTGTTTCTCTCCACTTCCATTACTGCCATAATGAAGGCTGATCGGACACACTTTGTTTCTTTGATCACTATCAAACAGAAAACTCTGCATCTCTGGGCCCTGAGACTGGGTAAAGGGTGTTAATTGCTATTAAGTTTGTTCATTGCTATTAAGTTACAATGCTTAGAAATACCCAGTTAGGATCTGAAACAAAGAGTGGGACCCTCCACTTGTCCAAACTGTCCCAAGCCCCAGAGTTCACAAGCAGCAAGGGTCCCAGCAGAACCTGATGAGCTGCGGGAAGGAGGCCCTGCTGGCCTGCTGGGCGACACTGACCCCTGCAAGGCGGAAACTAAGAGCTCACTGATTCACCCAATCTCAATTATAGTTTACCTTTTTAAAAGAACTCTAAGAAGTGAGACTTTTCCTAATCTTATCTAGAAACATAAAAGCAAATAAATATGTTTTCTTTTTTGTGTGTGTGTGGTACCGGGGATTGAACCCAGGGGCATTCTACCTCCGAGCTACACCCCCGGCCCTATTTTTTATCCTTTATTTTGAAACCGGGTCTCAGGAAGTTGCAGAGGGCCTCACTAAGTAGCTGAGGCTGGCTGCGAACCCGGATCCTCCGGTCTCCGCCTCCCACGTACTGGGATTACAAGCGTGCGCCACCACACCCGGCTAATAAGTATGTTTTCTAAAATAGATTGTTTCCCCCCCTGGGGAGTTCCTCGTTGCTAGTTCTTGGAAGGGGTCCTACTGCCGTGGTGTTCTCTGCTGAAGGAGGAGGACCCGGTCACTATCCTGTGATGGGATCAGCAGGTCCCAGTGCTCACTGGCCAAGATTCTGCTGAAATACAACGCCCAGCACACAAATGCAAACGTCTATCACCTAGGCCTGTAAATAAATATACTGAGTTATTTAAAAAAAAAACTGTTTTTCTTGATAATCATTTGAAACTTCTGCCCAGGATAAAACAAATCATCCAGATTCTCACAGAATTCATGAATAATATTTAAATATACTCACCTAAACAGCAGGGGTTCCATTTTAATAGTGCACTCAATTCAAGGCCCAAATTTATTTTCAAACCTTTGAAAATAAATGCTGAAGCCTCCCAGGAGATGATCGTAGAGGCAGCAGAAGTACCTTTGAGTAAGTTGCTCAGGCGGCCACGGAGGTGAGACCCCGGAGGCCCTGGAGGCCCTCGGGAGGACACATGCAGTTCTTCATGGGGAGCAGTGGGTGGTGAGGACCCAAGCTGATGCACCCCCTCTGTAGGCCAAGAGTGGGCATTCCTCAGACCTATTGTCTCCTTTGCCCACTGAGGGCAAAAAGCACTTCCGCCAGGCTGCGATCTGCTCCCTTGAAGACAGAGGGAATCCCTCAGTCCATTCCACTCAACAGACGAGTGTAGCAGAGGACAAGACCACTGACCTGGGAAGCCCCCCAAATTTCCTTCTTTTTCTGTTTTTCTAATCAAAGAGTATGGCTTGTTTTCAGCACTAAATCTATTTTTACTTTATTATCATTATTATTATGGTACTAGGGATTGAACCCAGGGACATTCTTTCTTTGAGCTGTATACCCAGCCCCCCCTTTTTTAATTGAAATAGTGTCTCACTAAGTAGCTGAGGCTGGCCTCAAACCTGCTTATCCTCCTGTCTCAGTCTTCCAAGGACCAGGATTATAGGCGTACATCAACACACTCGACTTTAATTTACCTTAAAAATCTAAAAGACTACCTCCTTCTCTTTCCTCCCTGAAAAAAGTGCTAAGGCTGGTAGGCAGGGCAAAGCGAAGGAGGTATGGTCCCAGGGCGAGGGGAGCCACAAAGCTGGTATCTTGAGCCCGGAGCTGGTGCAGGGGCAGGCGAGGAGGCATCCTGCAGAGGGGCAGCTCCCCTAGGTGCACACACCTCCCACAGAGCAGGACACAGGGCCCAAACAAGTGTGGACTGTGTCCCCACAGAGAGCAGCTCCCACAGGAACCGGAGCCACACTGGAGGAGGGCACTGGAGTGGGAGGCCATCCAGTGCTGAGAACCCAGCAATACCTGGTAGTGGCGGAGGCAGAGGCCAGGACAATGCAGGGGATTGGATAAAATACATTAAGCCAGGAGTGGTGACACGCGTCTGTAATCCCAGTACTTGGGAGGCTGAGACAGGAGGATCGCAGGTTCAAGGACAGCCTCAGCAAGTAGTAAGACTCTCATCAACCTAGCGAGACCCTGTTTCAAAATAAAAATAAAATAGGGCTGGGGGTGTGGTGTAGCTCAGAGGTAGAATGCCCCTGGGTTCAAACCCCAGTACCACAAAAATATAAATAAGTAAATAAAAGAAATACATTAATGATAGAGAGTCAAGATTTTTTATTTTCAGTGCCAGGAATTGCAAATGTTGGAGAGGGAGAAAACTAGAATGAGTTGCTGCCGAGTTGGAATTAAATTAGTGTGAAATCATGACTTGCAGTATGCATAGAAATGGAAATATAGATGTGTGTGTGTGTGTGTGTGTGTGTGTGTGTGTGTGTGTGTATAGTTTGTCGGGAACCGGCCCGAAAGTGGTACGAGCTGAGCAGGGTGGCGAGTGTTGCGGCTCGATCAACACCAAGGAGCCGGGAGACAGGTCAAAGCAAGATCTCATTTATTCAGAGAAACAGTCGCACTTTTAAAGTAAGGGTTGTAAAAGAAATTCCAGAGCGATAAGCTGGGGCCCAATGACACCAAAGGTAAGGCTGTTTCCGCCCCCCTGTGACCTATCATAGGCGAAGGCACCCGTTGTAAGGAGATTACTGCCTATAACTGCCTTCCTGTGGTCCGGGGGAGTTATCTGCAGAACCTCCCTCTGTGGCATCTGCCAGCGCCATTTTGCCATTGTTATGCTGAGCCACTGCCACGTGGAAGAGGCCCGGTACTCTAGAGTAGGCTTCTGTTAGTCCACCAGGCCCTTTCATGGCCCTGGGTGGAGGGCCCAACAATAGTTCCTACCTCTAGCCACTGAGATGCCAAGACGCAGTAAAAATCCTAAAACCCAGATTATGGTCTCTAAAAACCATCTTTTGCTAAAAGGAACCAGGGCAGAGACAAGTAAAAATAAGTCTAAAATGTCTTGAGCCAGAAAAGGAAGTGAGCAAGAATGATGGAGACATGTCACAAGGACTCAGAGGCTGGCTGGAAGGGGATCCCACCAGCCACATTGGGGACAGTTTGCAGATTAAAGAATGATGATGAAAGATTATAACCTACTGAACAAAATAGGAAAATATAACTCCATTGGGACATAAATAAGTGGATGAGAGTTTGAAAAATGGGATATTTCCACAATTTCAAAGGATTTCTCCAACAGCAATGATTAATTGTAGAAGCATAAAGAATAACTTTACATGGAACCATCTGGCAGACGTCACCTGAATAAAGTGGTCAATGTGAGCCGTCACCACTAATGAGACTTAACGGAAATCCTCAGCCACCTGACAGGCATCTAGAACTTAGTGACATTCCTTCTAAAGATGCACAACCTCAATCCAACTATGGAAAAACATCAGAAAAACCAGACTGAGGAACACTCTGTAATTGGATATCTGGCCTGTAATCTTCAAAGATTCAAGGTCAGAAAAACCAATGAAAAACCGAGAAACAGCTACCGACTAATGCAATGCATGATTTAGAGCTGGAGCCTTTGGCCATGAAAGCCATAGTTGAGACAATCAGCTGCTTGAAGGCTGAGGATTAAATGGTAGCAATGTATCAGTTAATTTCCTGATTTTGATAGTTGTGGTTCTATAGGAGAATGTCCTTGTTTGTAGGAAACTCATACAGGTAATGGCAATAAGGTTGGTAAGTTACAAATGGATCCAAAAAGGGAGTTATTTGTAATATGTCTGTAACTTTCCTGTAAGTATGTGATTGTTTCAAATGAAATAAAATAAGATAAAAATATATTATATCGCCAGGTGTGGTGGCACATGCTTGTAATCCCAGTCTTTGGGAGACTGAGACAGGAGTATCACAGGTTCGCAGCCAGCCTCAGCTACTTAGACCCTGTTTCCAAATAAAGAATATAAAAAAATAGGGTTGGGGGTGTAGTTCAGAGGTAGAATGCCCCTGGGTTCAAATATATATATATTATTTATATATAATATATGTATATAAATATACATATATGTATATTTATAAATATACATATATTTAATATACATATATTTAATTATATATAAATATACATATATTTATTATTTCCCATCTTACATTTAATTTAGCCACTGGGAAGTGGGCAACATTGAAAATTCCAAGAGGAAATGCTATATGCTCATGGAAGTCATTTGCAAGCATATTCCTATTACTGACCAACATAAAATCAGATTGGCAACTTAATCATAGAAAGAACATCATAGATACCCTTCCTTGTAGTTGTGCTTTTCCAAGAGCATTTGCTGAAATATACTGATGTTTATGCCACTTTAAGCAAAATCTTTCCAAACAGGGATTTGAGGGATATACTTCACCCAGGTGTTTAGCATGCACTGCTCTTCCCTTCCATAAATGTGTGGACCTCCCCTAACCAGCTTCCTGACTCCCTTTCTGGGTTCCTCAAGCCCTGGAATTGGCAACCAGAATGATGGCTTTCGTGTGAAGAGCAATTGATGTCTGCACCTGCTGGCACTGAACGCAAGCCACAGCAAACATGATCTCTTGAAGGGAGAAACTGGATAAACTGCATGTTCAGACCCAGTTAGTTAAGGTGTCATAAACTTGTTTAGCATATTTGCTACCTCGACACCCATTTTCAGACCTGACATAGTTATTTGAAACCCAGGCGTACCCAGCCACCTTTGGCCCAGTTAAAATCCCTCTCCCTGCCTGGAGGCTGGTGAATGCGGCCTGCTTGCTTCTCATCTCACTAACCCCAACCCAGCACCTCCCGCAGCTACTGACCAGGACAAACCTCAGGAGGAAGCGCCTCCCTTCCCACGTGCTTTCTTTCAACCAGCCAATCAGCACGGGGCCTGAGTACACGCAGGGTCTCACAGGTCCTCCTGCTCCCCACCCGCTCTTTGAGCTCCCTGCAGTCTGGACTTCCCAACGGCCTTCCTGGGCACCGCTCTTCCCTTGTGGGCCTGTGAATGATGACATTTTCTGTCATTTCATGTATTTTGTTGTGCTGCTTCCTGACTGACACACCAGAACCTGATTCTCCTCCCACTCAGAGCTCTCCTAGAGGGTAGCTGTTTGGGTATGAAAAACAACACAGAACACACAAGAGCTATAATGGTGTCTGCAAGTGTAGACAAGCATCCTGGGGCTGATGACATGACTCAGTGGTAACATGCTTGCCTAGTAGGTGCAAAGCCTTGGGTTCCATCCCCAACACAGACAAAAATAAAGTCCCTCTCACAGGAAACACCTGGTCACAGGTCAATACTTAGGCATTAAGGTGTCTGTCAGACAGGAGGATCACAGGTTTGCGGCTAGCCTCAGCAACCTTGTGAGGCCCTCTACAACTTACTGAGACCTTGTTTCAAAATAAAAAAATAAAATAGGACTGGGAGTGTAGCTCAGAGGTAGAATGCCTCTAGGCTCAATCCCCAGTACCATGAAAAAAAAAAAAAGTTGTCTGCCCGCATAAAGTAGTACTGGTATAAGACACACTAAACACCCAGGACCACTTCCTCTAGAGCCCCATCAGGACCGGGCGAGAGTTTATAGCCACTCTCCAGAGAGACCTTCAGACCAAATTAGAGGAAAGTCATCACTAAGGGTGGATGTGCTGGTGCTGAAGGCGGTGGTGGTGGTTGGCTGACCCCAGGGGGAAAGACTTTACGTGGGTAATTACCCTCACGCAGGTCCATAACTAAACCCGAGGTCCTCTGGGCCTCAAGCATCCTATACTGTGGTGGGAAAAGGAGGTCCACGTTTAAATCTCAGCTTTGTTTTTATTCCTTTGCGGGTTCATTTTTCTGATTACCTACGTTTGATGCGCTACTTCAGCCTCAGCTGTGGTAGACATTGCTCATGGCCTCCAACAAGCATGCGCCGTTTCCTCCTTTCAACAGGGCCTCCGTTTGTTCCGGGTGCCACCGCCAGCCTTCCTGCCTTTGCCTGTGACATGAGTGAACAGCAGTTTTCCTGTGAAAGCTACTGTGGCCGGATCTCAGCTGATTTTTGTGAAACACGGTCGTAAAGGATACGTCTCTATGAAAATGGGGTTATAATGCCTTCCTCGAAGGACTGGTGAAAAGGTTAGTCAAATGGCACCATGTGGGGTGCCTCTACTTGGTAGAAGAGAAAGTTCAAAACATGTTGCTTTCTCTTTGGCTTCCCTCAGCTAGTTTAAGGTCCAGAGAGGACTGCGCTTCACCGTGGCGTCCCCTCCCGCTTCCTCTCTGGTCTCATGTTCAATTCAGCTCCCTGACTCGTCATCTGCTTCAGGTGTGGCTGACTCACGATCCGCAGGTGTGTGGCCAACACCAGGGGCTGTGGGGTTATACTTTGTGGTAGGGGTTGGGGAGAAGCCAGCAGTCTGTCAAAGGTTCTAGGAGTTCCCTGGACAATCCATCGACCTACCAGCCTCCCTGGAAGCAGGTATCAAGATGGGGAAGACAGCACTACCCTGATTCCTAGACATTCTTGTAGAAGCCTGAACTGCTGATGAGGTCTCCCAACTTACCGGTTAGGAGCAAATTTGTGAGATTTTTTCCTAGGGAGAATTATATCTCTTAGAAATAAACTCTGCTGTTATCACTATTCTATATCTTTGTGTTTTCTAGGACTATCATTTATTATTAATGAGGCAATAATGAAACAAATCTCACAATTTTATAAAAATGCAGTTACAGGATTTGTGCTAGTTATTGATAAGTTTTAATTAATTGAGAATAGTGATATTTAACATAAAATATTCTTGAGCTATGAGATCTTTTGGGGGCAGGAGCTATCTCAATTCTTATTTCAGGTTGAGTTAACTGATGGTGCATCTCACTCTGTGTGTGTGTGTGTGTGTGTGTGTGTGTATGTGTTGCTGGGAATTGAACCCAGGGGCATTCTACCTCCAAGCTACAACCCCAGCCCTATTTTATTTTCTTATTTGGAAACAGGGTCTCACTAAGTTGCTGAGGGCCTCACTAAATTGCTGAGACTGGCTTGGAACCTGTGATCTGACTGCGTGCATCAGCATTTCTGGCTCAATGATGTATCTCACATTTAACTTCTGAAGTTTGTTTGGAAGACTGATTTCTTGGAACCTCACTACCCAGAATTAGACATCAAAGAACAGGGGTTCCTACTCTTTCTCCCAAATCCCAGGCAACTGCATCTCTTGGTTGCGTAGTTTCTAACGTGCCACCGGGGTCACGTGACACAACAGCACTAGTCATCAGTTCTTGAAATTGGTCAGAGAGCGAGCTCCCCAGCATACTCATCCTAAAATAGATTCTCCAAAAGTCACAAAAGAAACTCAAAGCAAAACACCCTTAAACAGTTAGGATTATTTTGTCCCAGGTGATAAGACAACTAAAGCCCAAGCTGGAAATAAGCAGAGAATTTATGGGCTCACATAACTGAACAATCAGGAGTCGGCCGACATCGGGTATGACTGGGTTCAGGCCTAAAGGTGTCCCTAGGACTCAGTTTCTCTTTAGTTTTTGACTGTCTTCTTTCTCTGGCTCCTTCATCTGTGCCTGGCAGCTACCTGTTCTCTCAGGGTAGCAAAGCATCTGCGGCAGCTACATCCTCACACCTTCCTGCGTTTGAGACTAGAAAAAAGTTCTGTTCAGTAGTCTCCCTAAAGTCCAGAGACTCACTGTCCATTTTGGTCATGCCCATACTCTCACAGTCACTGTAACCAAAAGGAGATGCTGCTGCGATTGATGCCATTCCATACAAGGCAAGTGTCTAAGCACACAGTCTACCCTGGGGCCTTGGATGGAATCCCATATGCTGAGCGTGGGGAAGGGATGGAGCCCAGTGAAAAATAGGGGGGTGGTTAGTGAATGCTGAGAAGGCAAGCGTAAAATGTCCACCCTTAGCCGGGCATGGTGGCACACACTTGTAATCCCAGTACTTGGGAGGCTGAGACAGGAGGATCACAGGTTCGAGGACAGCCTCAGCAAATAGTGAGACTTTCATCCACCTAGCAAGACCCTGTTTCAAAATAAAAATAAAATAGGGCTGGGGATGTAGCTCAGAGATAGAATCCCCCCTGGGTTTAATCCCTAGTGCCACAAAAAATAAATAAATAAAATAAAATGTCCACCCTTACATGATCATAAGAGACTATAAATCTCTTCTGAGACTCTTAATTTACTTTTACCATGGTGCAACTTTTGAAAATCTGTTGTTGTTGTTTTTTTTTGAACTGAGGATTGAACCTCTGAGCTATATGCCCTATTTTATTTTGAAACAGTGTCTTGCTAAGTTACCAAGCATTGGGCCTTGAACTTGCAGTCCTCCTGTCATAGCCTGATTACAGGCATGTACCACTATGCCTGATTTGAAAATCTATGATTTTAATAAGCTCAGTTCAGCAATAGAAAATAACTCCTTCCTATTGTCAATTACTCAATATTAACGTTCAATTTTAATCTAAATACTGGCATATATTTGAACTAGTAAACTATGCTTTTGCTTTTCTCTACACATTCAGTAATTCTGCCTGTATGTCTTATCTGTTAGGAAGTATGGTCTGATCAGGAGTCCAACAAATTTTGACTCTCAAAGCTCTTTAAAATTCCAAAAACTTTTATGGCTGAGAAAGCAGCTCAGCAGACAACATTATAAATTTTCCATATCCTAAATCGGGACTCTTCTACACTGTTGTTGGGATTGCAAACTAGTTCAACCACTGTGGAGATCAGTGTGGAGATTCCTCAGAAAACTGGGAATGGATCCACCATATGATCCGGCTATTCCACTACTGGGTATCATACCAAAGGGATTGAAACCAGAAAACTACAGTAATATATGCATACCCATGTTCATAGCAGCACAATTCACAGTGGCCAAATTATGAAACCAACCTAGGTGTCCATCAACAGATGAATGGATTACAAAATTGTGGGAAATACACACAATGGAATTCTACTCAGCAATAAAGAAGAACAAAATAACATCATTTGCAAGAAAGTGGAAGGAAGCCGGGCGTGGTGGTGCACGCTTATAATCCCAGTACTTTGGGAGGCGGAGACCGGAGGATCCGGGTTCACGGCCAGCCTCAGCTCTCTCTCTCTCTCTCTCTCTCTCTCTCTCTCTCTCTACTTAGTGAGGCCCTCTGCAACTTCGTGAGACCCGGTTTCAAAATAAAGTATAAAAAAATAGGGCCAGGGGCATAGCGCGGAGGTAGAACGCCCCTGGGTTCAATCCCCAGTACTGCAAAAAAAAAAAAAAAGAAAGTGGAAGGACCTGGAGAACATTATGTTAAGCGAGATCAGTCAATCACAAAAAAAGAAGGGACGTATGTTTTCATTAGTATGTGCAACCTAGGGAGTAG
>PVJS01008947.1:40057-51900 GCA_004027185.1 Glis glis | reverse complement strand
GGTAGGTATCTTGTACAAAAATGTATTTGAAGAAACATAGTACGAACAGGAAACAAATTTGAAGCTTATTGCAATGGAACAGACATGAAGAATCAAAACTGTTAGCTGAGTGCAGTGGCACACACCTGTAATCCCAGTACTTGGGAGGCTGAGACAGGGTGATCGCAAGTTAAGGCCAGTCTCACAACTTTGTGAGACCTTGTTTCAAAATAAAAAGGGCTGGGGGTATAACTCAGCAATAGAGCACCCCTGAGTTCAATCCCCAGTACCACACACACACACACACACACACACACACACACACCTATTGACAAAGGAGAGCTAAAAGTAGAGAGACAGGAGATAAAAACATTACAAAGAAAACTCTCACAATATATGATAACACAATGGGTAGAAAAGAGGCAAGGATAATCCTATGTTCACAAACTGACTACTAACAGAAATGTGAAAGACAAGAATTAATCTGTAGATGTTGAAATTAAGGGACGGTGGTTCATCTCAGTGTTCAACAGAAGCTAAAAAGGATAGCACAAAGGAGACAGTCCTGTGACCTGCCAGCAAAAAATGTCCATGAGACTGCCGGGTGTGGTGGCGCACGCTTGTAATCCCAGTACTTTGGAAGGTGGAGACCGGAGGATCCGGGTTCGCAGCCTGCCTCAGCTCTCTCTCTCTCTCTCTCTACCCGTCTCTCTCTCTCCCTCTCCCTCTCTCTCTCTCTCTCCTTAGTGAGGCCCTCCGCAACTTCGCGAGACCCGGTTTCAAAATAAAGTATAAAAAAAAAATAGGGCCGGGTGCGTAGCGCGGAGGTAGAATGCCCCTGCGTTCAATCCCCGGTACCGCAAAGAAAAAAAGAAAAAAATGTCCATGAGAACAACAGACTAGCTAACTCCATAACAGTGGGGACTAGGTCCATGCTGTTCCCTCCTCACACCTCTCATAGACAGGAGGTCGGTAAACACTTTCCAAATAAAGTATTATGACCCAATCCAATGTCTTCAGCCTATCCTTGAGGATATGATGACTTTGTCAAAGGCCTTAATAAAATCCATACCCACTATCTTTATTATATTCTTGTAGATGTCATATAGCCCAAGTAAAGAAAGAAATGAAGTCGATTTTATATGAATTACTTTCTGTGAAACAATCCTAACCTTCCCAAAAGTACTGCTCATGATCAACCTAGAAGGGTATATTCAAAAACTGTCCTTGACACTGTCCCCTTAAATTACTTTAAAATGTTATACTGGAGCACTAGAAAATCTTCATTATGATCATCTACTTATGTCTCAGGTACCCACACAGAGATATGAATTCCCAAAAAGCTGCCAGAAAGATCAGAAACTAAAAATCAGCACTGACAAAGCTATGCCTGTGAAGATTATATTCTATTCTACAGACTTTCAGAAATGATTGACAGAATAGGTGAACTTGATTTTTGGCTCTCTAGCATCCATTCCCCCCATTCTGGGAACAGTGTGTGTGTTTCCAGTGGTGAATCATTCCTACTCCACTCTCAGCTCAGTGGCTTCCATAGGCTGCAGAGGTGGGCATACAATCAAGTCTAAGTCAATCAGCACATACTTCCTCCCCAGTCACAGAGACTGGGTCAAGAATTGGCTTGTGAGTCCCAGGTCTAAGCCAGTCAGCCTCTATCATGTCCCTGGCCATAAGTGATCAATTTGAGGATGGCCACTTGGGTCAATAAGTTAGGGTCAAGATTTTATTAGAACTTTTAAAAAACAGACTTGCTCTTTTCTGCTGGGACTACTAGCAAAAAAAGATGTGGAAATCTGAGCTGCCACAGGCTACCATGTGGAGATAGAACATGGAGCCAACATAGATGGAAGCAGAGTCAAAAGAGAAAGAATGATTCCAAATGACACTAATCCAGTCATAACTGAAGCTAGTTTTCTGTGGATTGTCCAGTTTATGGGCTAATAAAATCCCACTTTTGGATAAGCCAGTTTGAATTAGACTATTTCCCCTCAATGAAAAGATAGCTGGCTAATCTAATTGCCCAACCAGTCCTCTCTTTGAAGATAAATTCAGTAAAGAGAAAGCCCTCTATTTCATTTATTAATTAGCTTATTTTTGCTATATACAAAAAATAAGAATACCTTATATGAAATTTTTGAACTAAAAAGCTCACTCTTCTCTAAGCTGACATAACATGAGCAAAACAGAAAGATAAACAGACTACAAGGGCTACACCAAGGACAATCTGAGCTCTGATCAGCTTGTTCCAAACATTTTGAAGCTAGATTTATTCTTTAGCACTGAAGTTGCCACATTCTAAGCTGCTGATGCAAGTAAAATTGCACGGTGCAGAGTGTGATGCTAGGAGATAATATACAGCAAACACTGCCTACTCAAACATTTCTACAAACAACTTTGGGGGCCTTAGGCCCCCAGACTGCAGTTTCAAGAAACTGAGGTATAATCCTCTATTCCTTTGCAACCCAGATTGCAAGCATCTGTCAAGAAAAGCACATGGGGGAAAAGTCACTGACATCACAAATACAGCATGGATAAATGCTATGGACAAGAAAACATTGAACAACCAGTTTTGGGGGTAGAAATTTTTCTCTATTCAGGACCAATCTCCAAACTTCCATGTTTTTAATATTCAGTGAATTTTCATGTGACACTTACATCTGACATATACTACAGGTTTATACTTATTCTATCAGTATATAATTTCTGTCTTCCCAGCTAGAGTATGAGTCCCTTGAGGTCCTGGACCCTATCTTTCCAGACCTAAAACAGAGTCTAACACAAATTAGATACTCAAAAAAGTGGAAATTTATCAAAACAACAATACTTGGCTAGCAAAGAGTTTATCATATAATGAATAATTCTGCATTTATTACTTAAAAATAGTAGTTACCATTTACTGAACTGCTCCTATGTGCCACATGATCATTTAAAAATCATACACAGATGATTTAGCTCATTGACTTGAACTGGGTTTATCCCAGCCAAGAAACACAACTAAGTTAAAAGGCAAGATCATGCTCTTCCTGCTTTTCCCGCTGCTGAACTTGAATGGAACTAAACAAATACATGAAGGTTCAAAGGGACACATTTTACCTTGACCCAAGCACTGTAGAAGGGGAATACCTGTCCTAAAAGGAATGAGTTGCCTCCAGAGGAACTGGTGACTGGAAAAAAACAAGTAGAATTTCGTTTAGCAAGCACATTATGGAAATGAGGCAAGCACTGGAAGAGCTGTTCAGAGTGGACCAGAACTGGGAACACACCCTGGGCTCTTCCCGCAAGCTTGACAAGCTAGAGAAGTAGTTACTTTGAGTGATGTCAAAGTCTACAACTTTCTGTATTTCCTTATCTTACAAGCCTGAGCTACCCCCAAGATATGCTATATCCATTGTCTCACTGCATCAAAATATTTGAAATCTTTTGCCTTGAAGATATGAAAGAATTTTATAATGCTGACATGCATCTGGTCTAGATACAGAACACAAAGTACGTATATCTGAATGTGCTTTTGGTGCCTACACATCTAGCGAATCCGATGACTGGAAAATACAGAAGTTAAAGTAGGAAAATAGATAAGTCCTTGACCCTCCCCTCCCACTCTATCATATTGATTTTATAGGGTATGGTGTTAAATTGGAAGGGGCAGAAATTAGGATAAGAGTACATAAAATTGTGCTGGAGTTTCTTTACAACCATTTAAACCTTAATCAAAATAAACGCCTCTAAGACAGGTCTGAGGGATTATATTACAAAAGGATACCTTTAGCTTATTTTGCTTTCAGCTCTTTGCTTAATAACGATAAAATCACCCAAGCAGATCAACCAGTAAAGAAAGAATAGTGGGACTAGGAAACATATATTCACAGTGGCTGGCACTTATACTATGAAGTGGAAGAGGAGAAAGATGTGAAAAATAGGAAGATAAGCAGGGCCAAGATTAGGAAGAGCCTTGTTAATGGGTGTTTACTTCAAACTAGGGGCAGCAGGAAGTCACTGAAAGACTTTAAACAAGGGAGAGAAGTGGTTAGATTGGTGTTTTAGAAGTCCTGCTTCAATTACTGTGCAGACAGTGGATTGAGAGGGAGGTGAGGATGTAAAACACAGACAAGAGGAAAAATTAAGAAGGTGTTACACTAACCCAGACAAGAGAAGAGGGCAGCTGAAACTTGGCAATAGACCGCATGTGGGGCATGACAGACACAGAAGAACCAAGGACGATGGTGATTTCTGACATGGCCAACTGGGTGGCTGGTGGTGCCGTACACTGAAATGGGCACTTGGTAGAGATGGGCACATGGTAGTCAGAGTTGAACAAAATATGGAACATGTTGTATTTGAGATGCCCATGTGACACACAAGTAGAGATGTTTAGAAGGTAGTTAACAGGTCTGATCTAGAGATATAAATGCTCATTAGCATTAATACTAATACACTTATTAGCCTACAGACTATAATTAAATCATAAGAAATGGCAAAATTACTCAGGGAATATATATAACTCAACCCACAAGATTAGAGCAAGAGCCTATAAGAAGGCAGTAACACCTTGATACCTTATTATTAGTTTATACTTCACAGCTTATGAATGATATCACATTCTAAGCCAGGTAATTTGCGTGTCTTGGAATATAAATGAAATATAAATCCATTCTTACAGGAAAAGCAACTCCTCTTGACCCAAAAAGAACAGGTAGATCAGAGGTCTAAAAACTTATCACAGTCTGACAACATCCTAACACAACAATTCTAACACCAAAAACACTCACCTGTTGACAAAGCATCCTCCCGAACATCATCCTCACCAGGCTGATGAATATTCCAAGATGTTTTGGGAAATAAAGAAATTTCTTCAGGGGATTCTAACTTCACCATATCCATGTGGTTGCTCTGGAATTGGTACCGAGGGACAAAGCAGGTTTTGCCTTTTTGGAAAATGTCCTTGATGATCTCTTCTGTCTCAATTTCATCTTGCATGCTTAGAAAGATGGAAATTCTTTTCGAATTTTGATACTGACTGTGTGAAATCACCTAAATGGGAAATTATAACAATCATAATTTCTAAGATTACCCTTTTAAAGACTAGCAACTCCCCTTAACAGTTTCTCCCTTTTCTCTCAACCTTCTCCAACTTTTTTAACTTTCCAAAAGAAAGAGGAGTGGTCTAACAGGTTGGACTATGCAAAGTCCTGAAGCCTGACTTTTAGTTCAGGACCCGAGAATTACTTCTCTGATTCCTTTACCCCTTCTGACATACCTACTTTGGTAGGTATGAAAAAGAATTATTGAAAAGTCACTGAGGGGACCAGGTGTCTGTCGCAAGAACTCAGGCTTGAGCCCCACCTACCCATTTTAGTGGTCTCTAGTCATTTCACATGCTTTCCCTAGTCTTTGCTTTATTTTATCTCTGAACCTTATCTGCCACAAGCTTCTCCATTCTTTGGACTGTTGATTTCTCTCCTCCTAAAGTTTATCCATTTAAAGCCTAACTCAAAACTGGATGTGGTGGCGCATGCCTGGACTTGAGAGGCTGAGACAGGAGGATGACAGGTTCAAGGCCAGCCTCAGCAACTTAGCAAGACCCTAATGACTTAATGAGACCCTGTCTCAAGATAAAAATAATATAGGGCTGGGGGTGTAGTTCGGAGGTAAAATGGCCTTGGGTTCAATCCCCAGTACAAAAAAAAGGCCCAAGTCAAGCCCTAACTTTGCCTAACTTCTACAAAGCCCACAATACATTTACAGTTGTTATACAACTTAACAATTCATTCTGTATTGTCATGAGTTGATCACTAATTATCTGTGTGCCCCAAATGTAGTATTCTGAACAAGTCCCTAAGTTCCCTGAGGCAGAGAACATGCCTTATAATTCTCCATCAGGTCTTCCACCCCCACCCCATTCTTCTCAATTGACTGTTAAAGTGTTCACTAAGATGAGGGGATCCTGGTAAAAAACAAAATCCATATTCAGCTGACTCATTCATCAAGCAGAAGGGAGCTGAGCTTTGCTTATGATAGAAAAGTTAACCTCAGGAACTTACTCATTCAGAAATTAGTCCTTAGCTCCCTTTTTTTTTCTCCCTTCCTTTTCCATTCTTCCCTGTCCTCCAAGCTAAGAAGAAAAAGGTACTCCAAAAGCAGCTTATAAATATGATTGGCAGAAAGATAAAGGTACAGTCAGGTCAGGTCATTCCTAATAAAATGGGAGAGAAATTAAGTAGATAGAGCACATCAAACCAGTGCTAACGAAGTTAACTCCTATTTTCTAAAAAGTTATACAGCTATTATGAGGCCTGACACAGACAAAGCAAGTGGAAATGTGAAACTCAGACTCTGAGCAGGGCTGGGGCTTTTGGCATCTAAATACTATATGAGAAAGTTAAGTGTCCCGGCTGAGGCTGAGGCAGAAGGATGACAAGTTGGAGGCCAGCCTGGGCAATTTAGTGAGAACCTGTTTAAAAATAAACCAAAAGGGTGCAGGGGGTGGGGGGCTGTCAATGTAGCTCAGTGGTAGAGTGCTTGCCTACAAGGCCCTGGGTTCATTCCCCAGTACCACAAAAAAAGAAGAGACAAAGTCTTCAAAGCAGAATACAGAAAATCAAGAGCTAAATAAGCAGTAAGAAAGATCAGTTAAAATTCATTGTGAGAATGCATACATTTTGTCTTCTTTCCTCAAATCCCATTTACATGGCATTTGTAAAGAAGCACAAAAAAAATCCATTATAACACTGAGAACAGATGTGATTAATTCCTGTAAGACAGAGAGTGGGTGAGACACTATTTACAGACAAAGCAGGAGATCACAGCACTCTGAGAACATGGATGTAGCTGAGACAGAATACACTCCTCCCTTAGAATCCCTACCACGGTGACTACTAAAGGCAGGAGAAATCTCCATTACCTAACATAACTTCATTCAGAAGTATGTATAAACAATAAAGGATTAGGGCCGGGCGTGGTGGCGCACGCTTGTAATCCCAGTACTTTGGGAGCGGAGACCGGAGGATCAGGGTTCGCGGCCAGCCTCAGCTCGCTTTCTTTCTCTCTCTCTCTCTCTCTCTCTCGCTCTCGCTCTCGCTCTCTCTCTCCCTGTCTCTCTCTCTCTCTCTCTCTCTCTCTCTCTCCTTAGCGAGGCCCTCCGCAACTTCCTGAGACCCGGTTTCAAAATAAAGTATAAAAAATAGGGCCGGGGGCGTAGCGCGGAGGTAGAACGCCCCTGCGTTCAATCCCCGGTACCGCAAAATAAATAAATAAATAAATAAATAAAGGATAACCAAATATTTTGGAAGCCAAAATACAAAATAAACTGATAAAGAAGGGGGGGACACAGTAGGAAATAGATAATTCAGAGGACAGAAAGGTTTCCTTTAATTTGAATTAGTATTCTCAGACAAACAAAAAAATAATTGTATCCATAAAACATCAACAGATTGCTATGGGAAAGAAGGAATCAGAGCTCTAATAATAATTAAATGTGATTAGCAAAATGAAAACAAATTAGGAGAAAGCACTGAAGAAAGGAAGAAAGACAAAAATAGGAAAAATTAGAAAAAATGTTAAGGGACATAGAAGATCAATCTAGGATTTTATTATCTGATTAAGAAGAGTTCCAGAAAGGCAAAAAGGAAAAGAAATAATCAAAGATATAATAGGTAAAGACACCAGCCTCCATATTGAATGGAAGCCATAGGTAATGAGCAGAATGAGGAAAAATATATTGAAATTTGAAATTCAAACTATTAATCAAATATGATAAAACATTTTAACGTGTAAAGTATTAAAAAGTTTATACACACACCCTAATAGATTTTTTTTGGTACTGGGGACTGAGCCCAAGGGGTTCTACCTCCAAGCTACAATCCCAGCCCTTTTGATTTTTTATTTTGAAACAGGGTCTCACTGAGTTGTTGAGTGTCTCACTAAGTTGCTGAGGTTGGCCTCAAACCTGCGATCCTCCTGTCTTAACTTCCCAAGTACTAGGATTAAAGGCATGTGCCACTATGCCTGCCCCCACAGTGTTTAAGAAAAGTATTTGAGGATATACTATAATAAGAAAAAAGAAAAAAATCCATGAGAGAAGACATTGAACTAAAGAAACAGTTCTAACTCAGAAGAGTAAGGAGGAACCACAAGGCAACAGCTATGCGATGGACCAGAGACAACCAAACCAAACCAAAAACAAAGCAAAACCAGGGACTTCAATGCCTTTTAAAAAGAAAGTGGACATATTTTAACAGACAAAATGAAAAAGAATCTGTTGATAATATAAAGTTATGTTCTTTTTTTATTTTTTTCTGCCAAAAAATAAAAATAAAAGCAATCAAAAGCTCCTGGAAAAATGCAGAGCTGAATTAGATACATGCTCTAAATAGGAACAAAGTAAAATATAGCATGACTTTGAGCAACTGTAGGATAAAACAGAGAATATATTTAGTACTGTCACTGAAACAATCCTCTCCTAGCCACACATATCTAGTGAGCTAAAATTATATATCTTTCCTTATATATTCAATCATACAACTTGGTTCTACAGTGAATACAATCTATATAACCAAAATCTGTAAACAGTGTTTATTAGAATTTCAAGTTTGGAAATGATCCACAATTAGTGCTCAGACTCATTAGACTTACAAAACGTGTGTGTGTGTGTGTGTGTGTGTGTGTGTGTTGCTGGGGATTGAACCCAGGGGCAGTCTACCTCTGAGCTATACACACAGCCCTATTTTATTTTTTTATTTTGAAACAGTTCTCACTAAGTTGCTGAGGGCCTTGCTAAGTTGTTGAGGCTGGTCAAGAACCTCCCAAGTACTGGGAATACAGGCATGTGCCATCACACCCAGCTACAGAGCAGAATTTAAATATGAAACTTGATAATAAAATAATATAGGTATCATAAATTGACAGATAGAATGGAAAACAAAAAAAATAAAGGAGCACTAATTTCCTTATCTTACTTATTTAGAGAGTTAAGATATGGCATAAAGCTAAATGTCTTTACCATACACTACTTTGCTGATAAATTTCTAAATTATTAAAAAGGTGCTATGCTGAGCTGGCCATGGTGACACACTCCTCTAATCCCAGTACTTGGGAGGCTAAGACAGGAGGATGGCAGATTTGAGGCCAGCCTCAGCAACTTAGTGAGACTCTCAAACCCTGTTTCAAAATAAGAAAAATCAAAAGGGCTGGGGGTATAGCTCAGAGAGAGAATGCCCCTGGGTTCAATCCCCAGTACCAGGAAAAGGAAAAAAAAATGTGGTATTTTAATGATTTGGAGAAAGACAATCTGATACCTTTACTAAAGCTGGGAGTTTGGCACACACCTGTAATCTCGGTACTTGGGAGATTTGAGACAGGAGGATCAGTCTCTAGGCCAACCTCAGCAATTTAGCAAGACCCTCAGTAACTTAGTGAGACCCTGTTTCAAAATAAAAACAATAAAAGGCCAAGGGTGTAGCTCAAAGATAGAAAGCCCCTGGATTCAATCCCCAGTACAAGAAAAAATAAAACTTTATTGAGTATTCAGTAAGAAAAATCACTATTCCAGTCACAGTCATGCTTCAGGTCATAATCCACTGGTTAGTCTTAAAATGAGTAGTGAGTTACAATCTATGTTTTTAAATGAAATATGAAATATTAAAGTACACTGCATATAGGAAGAGTTGTGAAACATATGCCTTTTATGTGTATATTTGTTTGTATGAGATAAAATGTATTATTACTAAGGATCATGGATTTTTTAGTTTTTCTCTCTCTTCCTTTGATACCAGCTTTTAGTTCCCATTCTATTGCTGCTAGCTGTTCTGCCTCAATATAGCTAATATTCCCAACTGGAGTTTATCCAATCTTCTACAGACACTATTCAGAAGGGTGAATAGAAAAATCCCATGACATCAGGTGTTCAATGCCAGCCTGGGCAAAACAGCAAGGACCCCATTTAAAAAAAAAAAAAACCTTCCATGAACAAAGAAACCAAACTGAACTTATTTTCTCTATGCCCCTCCATAATCTACTCTAGCTCCTACATTTTTATGCTTAGTAATCAACATTACTAAGCATAAAATAATAACATTACTTAACACCACATAATAATATTACTTAACACCACTATCTCAAAAATATAAATTTTGGAATCAGAGGTAATTCCCCTCTCCTTCCAGTACTCTTAAATGCCATCCAATTAGTTGCTAGGTCCTATTATTCTCACTGCACAATCTTCCCAATATACTCTTCCTAACAGAACTATCAAAAATATGTCAGTACTTGGGAGGTTGAGACAGGAGGATTATAGGTTCGTGGCTAGCCTCAGCTACTTAGTGAGGCCCTCCGCAACTTAGTGAGACCCTGTTTCAAACTAAAGAATAAATAAATAGGGCTGGGGATGTAGCTCGGAGGTAGAATGCACCTGGGTTCAGTCCCCAGTACTGCAAAAAAAAAATTAAAATTAAAAATATATAAAGCACTGAATATATCCCTTCCCACACCATTTTAACTCTCATAATGGGGCCTCAAGGGTGATTTTATTCATTTTATAGTTAAGGAACCAAAGGTTCAGTGAGATTAGGAGACTTGTCCAACACTATAAACATAAAAAGGCAGTGGAGGCAGATTAAAGTTACATCTATATAGTCCCAAAGTCCATGCTGAATATACTTTGCCATAGGTGTAGTCCCAATACCTAGGAGGCTGAGACAGGAGGATTGAAGGTTCCAGGCCAGCATGCAGTAACTTAGCAAAACCCTGTTTCAAAATTAAAAATAAAAGAGGGATGGGGGTGTAGCTCAGAGGTAGAATGCTCCTGGGTTTAATCCCCAGTACCAAAAAAAAAAAATTATATATATTATAAAGTTACACACACACACACACACACACATTCTGCCCTCTCTTGCCTAAATATCCCTCAAATGTTCCCTTACCCCATCTTTCTCTTCACCTGACAAAATGAATCTCATATTGGTAAGTTTTTCTCAAATGTCTTCCTATAGCAAGCTTTCCAAATCCTCCTCTCCAGGCTTGTTTCCACACTTGGTGCTTACCTTTCGCATATTCTGCATTTGCATTTTTTATTCACATGTCTGTTTCTTCTCCTAGAGTCTCTGCTCCTCTAAGAAAACAATCATCTTTTGTATCCCCACAACCCAGTACATAGCAAAAATCGTTGTGTTCAATATATTTGAATAAATCAGCTAAATTTTAAACTAAAGATTCTATATTCTCTGCATCTACTAAAGCACCTAGAAATGCTCTCCTCATAATTGCTAAAATTTTTCCATTTGAATGAATAACATCGGTAGAGACGCCTCATGTACACCTACGTATACAACGAGGAGGTGTGAAACGAGTATTTGTTTTGCTGTTTTACCCCACAGGAAATTTGAATTTGAAAAATTAATGGATGACAAAAACAGCACTGAGAGGAATGGATGACAAAAACAGCACTGAGGACATCGGAGTTACTAGTACATTTACACATGGGACATTGAATTTTTCAACAAAAACTAGTCTTCCAGCCGGGTGTCGTGACGCACACTTGTAATCCCAGTACTTAGGAGGCTGAGACTGGAGGATCCCGGTTCACCACCAGCCTCGGCTACTTAGTGAAGCCCTCCACAACTTAGGGAGACCCTGTTTCAAAATAAAGAATAAAAAATAGGGCTGGGGGTGTAGCCCGGAGGTAGAATGCCGCTGGGTTCAATCCCTGGTACCACAAAAAAAAAAAGAATAAAAAATAGGACTGGGGGTGGAGCTCAGAGGTAGAATGCCCCTGGGTTCAATCCCCAGTACGGCAAAAAAAAAAAAAAAACTAGTCTTCCGAATATTTTTAGAACGTGCCTTCACGACAAAAAAAA
>PVJS01008947.1:21983-39957 GCA_004027185.1 Glis glis | reverse complement strand
AAGACAATCAGTTCTCTAATTCAAAAAATACACTTAGCCCGGCGTGGTGGCGCACGCTTGTAATCCCAGTACTTTGGGAGGCGGAGACCGGAGGATCCAGGTTCGCGCCCAGCCTCAGCTCTCTCTAACTAGTGAGGCCCTCCGCAACTTCCTGAGACCCGGTTTCAAAATAAAGTATAAAAAATAGGGCCGGGGGTGTAGCGCGGAGGTAGAACGCCCCTGGGTTCAATCCCCGGTACCGCGAAAAAAAAAATACACTTAATGTTCTGGGCCTGGAGGCACCAAGACACGGCCCCTGCACTCCACATCCAGGTCCTTTCGCTTGTCCGCGCCATTTTACGGGGTTCCTGACAAGCAACTGCTTAGTTCTCTGGTCACTCTCTGCCTCACAGCTCATTCTCCTTAAACTCACTGAGGGCACCGGCCCCGCCACCAGAACTTCCGGTTCTCACCCTGCTCCTACCTCAGCACCTCCATTCACCTAAGAAGTTCCTCAACCACCACAGGGGCCACCCGCACCCTCGCTCTGCCTCACTACGCCCCGGCTGAGCGCCGCCACCTCCCCCTCCCAGCCCAGAGCAGCCACTGCGCCCTTCAGAGACCCGCAGGTGACGTGCGCGCCGCGGGCGGCGCGCGCGCGCCAGGGACGTGCGCGCCCCCGAGGGCCGTGCGCGTGCGCGCCAGAGGCCTGCGCCTGCGCAGATCCGCAAGCCCGGCCGCGAGGGCTCCGCGAGTTGCTGAATGGCGACTGTGCGCTCCCCGCGGTCTCACACCTTCTGGGTCAGCAGGCGGGACTGGCGCAGCCGCTCCTCGGCGCTCATGGCCCGCAGACGCCGCTTCAGCTCGGCCCGCAGGCTCCGCTTGGCGCCGCTCACAGCCGCCGCCATCTCACTGATGCCGCAGGGCGCGATCGGGCTCGGCCCCAGCCCCTGCCTCACCTAGATGGATCCGCGGACCTAGGGGAGATGGAGCTGGGCGGGGCGAGCCCTCCCCCCGCTTCCGGCCGACGGACCCTGCGCACCACGCCCCCTGCAGGCCGCCGGGAGAACCCAGCCTAGGGGCCGCACATGTTAGGGAGGCGCTGCACGGTTGGCCTGCAGGGTTTGGTGCTCTGTAGCCCCAGACTGGCCCAGCGCCGGCAACCCCGGCACCTAAGCCGAGCAGCTGGTGCTACGATTGCAAGGGGTACTCCAGAGGCAGCCCACAAACTGCTGATTTGGTACAAACCCGTCGCCATGTGTTGTGCAGTGCTGGGCTGTAGGGGCTTGAAAACAAGGGTAAGGTGTGTGCCTTGATGGAGCTGGGCTAATAACAGAGACTGGAAGTGTTCTTGTCAGAATGTACTGAATAACAATTCACAAGCCATAGCACTTTCATCAGCTTTAATTCGCCAAAAATACCCATGGCTCACTTGGTGTCATGACCAAGGCAGTCGCAAATTCATTTATTCCATTCCGATCTTAATTACTATTAGCTATAACACTCAAGTCACACATCATACTTTACACAATCAGATAGGTTACAAACAGGCCAAGAACGAGTTAAGGTGACCCTTGGGGTTTCAAGAAGCGTAGGAAAAGAAAAGGCAGAAAGCAGATACAAATGTGAAGAGTCACTGCAGGTGGCTGGATAAGATTACAAACCAGCCCAAGAATTTGTTCAGGGTTCAGAACTGACAGGATGAAGAACTTACTCTAGGCCAGGTAGAGAATTATATATATATGGTACTAGTTGGGAACTTGGCTCCTACTGGTTAAAGAGGAAAAGACTCCCTTTTACTGCAAAATGCCTTCCTCTCTCTTCTTCAGTCAATAGATTCATTGCTATGGACTGAAAAGGTCTTTTTCCCCCTGTACTAGAGATTGAACCCAGGGGCATTCTACCTCCAAGCTACACCCCCAGCCCTATTTTTCATTCTTTATTTTGAAGCTGCGTCTCACTAAGTTGCATAGGGCCTCACTAAGTAGCTGAGGCTGGCGGCGAACCCAAATCCTCCGATCTCAGCCTCCCAAGTACTGGGATTACAAGCGTGTGCCACCACACCAGGCCTGAAAAGGTTTTTGTTGTTGTGGATTTTTTTGTGTTTGTTCTGATATTGACCATTGACCCAGGGACATTCCACCTCTGAGCTACACCCCAGCCCTATTTTATTTTTTATTGTGAAACAGGGTCTCACTAAGTTGCTGAGGCTGGCCTCAGACCTGCAATACTCCTGCTTCAGCCTCCCAAGTTCTGGCATTATAGGCATGCACCACAATGCCCAGCTCTGAACAGGTTATTGATGTAGCCAGTGACTTGCCCTTCCAAGAGCAGGATGTCTCTTCACCTGTGGAGAACTTACAATTCCAAGTAAGTTGCCCTGTTCATTATAGTCTCAGGGTTCAATAACACTGTCACTGTAGAATATCTGGAACTTGCTCTTACCATAAAAGCTCTTCGGAAACAGATGATGAGAAAATGGAGTCACCAAGTGGTTCTTTCTCTAGGAAGATATTTGCCGTAGGTTTGGAGGAGAGAAGATGGTAACACAAGGGAATAAGTAGATAAAGAGAAGAGGTCTCATGCATCTAATTTACCCCCCACATGTTGACACCCAGTAATTCAATGAATAATTTTAAGAGGCTTAATTTTTCAATGGAAAATGATATTAACCTTCTAAATAATTGCAGGCTAGAACTTCAAGTTTTGCAAGCTGATGTGAAAATTTAGTAAGCTATATGTTATTAATGAACTTCATAAAAGTTTGCAGGGAAAAACATGTATTCAAGAATAGCTAAGAAAAAACTGGATATGGACGACTGTAAGTGAGGACTAGCCACTTCTGACATTAAAACATACTATAAAGCCTCTGTAATTGAAACAGTGTGGTACTGATACTTGAATACAGAAGGAGCCAGTGGACTAAAATAGCACAAAAATAGACCCAAAGCCATATGGAAATGAGGTAGTTGATAAAGATGGCAAACATATGATGAGGTGAACTTGAACTTGTGTGCGTGTGTGTGTGTGTGTGTGTGTGTGTGTGTTTTGCTGGGAATTGAACCCAGAGGCATTCTATCTCTGAGCTATACCCCCAGCCCTATTTGGAAACAGGGTCTCACGAAGTTGCTGAGGCTAGCTTTAAACCTGCAATCCTCCTGCCTCAACCTCCTAAGTACTGGAATTACAGGCATGCACCACCATGCCCAGCTAAACTTTTTCATAAATGCTGCTAGAACAACTGAATGGCCATATTTTCTTTAAATTACATCCATTATTCGCACCATGCATAAGGGGAAAAGAAAAGTCAAATGGAGTAGGGATCTAGGGCGAAAATTAAGACTATACCAGTACCAAAAGAAAACAGTAAAATTCCTTTTAACCTCAAAATAAGGAAAGGTTTTCTCACTATGGCTCAAAATCCAGAGGCAATAAAATAAAAGGTTGATAAATTTGATTACAAAGTATTTTAAATTGTGGTGGCATAAAAAGAACAAATAGAGAACAAAATGACAGCTGACAAATTGGGAGAAAATACTTTCACAAAGTATTTAACAAAGTACACAAAGGACTGATCTCCATAATACTATGTGCCATAGGTTGCTTTTGCTGGTATAGCAATACCTGAGACCGGGTAATTTATTTGTATTTATTTATTTATTTACGTATTTATTTATATAGTAGTAGGGATTGAACCCAGAGGCATTCTACCTTCAAGCTACACCTGCAGCCTTTTTTATTATTTTATTTTGAAACAGGTGTCACTAAGTTTCTAAGGCTAGCCTCAAATCTGTGATCCTTCCATCTCCGCCTCCCAAGTACTGAGATTACAGGTGTGCACCATCATGCCCAGCAAGACTACGTAATTTATAACAAGCAAAAAATTTGACAACTCACAGTTCTGGAAGCTGGGAAGTCTGAGATTAAGGGGTTCACCCTTACATTTATGGTTAATTGGGTTTTTTTTTTTTTACAAGAGTGCTCAAGATAATTCTATTAGGATTTTTCAACAAATATTGATGGGGCAACTTAGTGTCCACATCCCAAAGGAGAAAATTGGACCTCTACCTACCACCATTTTGAAAAATTAACTCAAAACATATCAAATGCCTAAATATAAGAACTAAAACAATAAAACTCTTACAAGAAAACAGGCATAAATCTTCATCACCTTGGATCAGGCAATGGCACCAAAACTATAAGCAACAAAAGAAAAAATTAGGTAAATTGGGATTCACCAAAGTTAAAAACATTCAAGTAGAAGGAATGGACAATCGAGAAGAAAGGGACAATTACAAAATGGGACAAAATATTTGCAAATCATGTATCTGATGATAAGGAATTTGTATCTAGAATATGTAAAGAACTCTTACAACTCAACAATAAAAAGATAAATAATCCAATTTTCAAATGGGCAAAGGACTTGAATATTTCTCCATACAAGTTATATAAATAGCCAAAAAGCACACGAAAAGATGCTCAACACCATTAGTCATTAGAGAAATGTAAACCAAAACCACAAAGAGGTACTCCTTTGTCGAGGGCCGAGGCCTGTCTTAGAGGCATACTGAGATTGTCATCTTGGACCAGCCCAGTTTCGATACATAGTATTTGGCTGGGTGGGATCTGTCCGCAAACGGACACATTCCAAGGGACCTGGTGTCATCTTCAAGGTGCTATCTTTGATGCCATCTCCACCCAGTAATGGTCAATCCCTCCTTCCCCTAAGTTTGTCACATATTTGCCTCGTTGACCATCCTTACCGAAACCTGTGATAATTGCTGATCTCTGTTTGATTAATCCTTACTGTAACCTGTGATAATTGCTGATTTCTGTATTTGATTAACTTTTAAAATTCCTATAAAAATGAGGCCCTGGCAATAGAAGGCCGGGAGAATTTGCCACCTCTATCTCCTCCCCGATCCCCCAATTATTAAATGTAATTATTTTGCAAATTACTATATCAGATTTCGTGTTGTTTCGTTCGAGACTATTGTTAGAAGCTGCCTGGTACAGCGACCTTCCATGGCTGGAACCTCGGAATTTAGGAAGCTGTCTGGGCAGCGACCGTCTGTGGCAGGAACCACAGACTATTTGTCAGGGAGCTGCAGGGAGCAACGACCTTCCATGGCAGGAACCCCGGAGCAGATCGTCCGCCAGAGCTACCGCAATACTTCTTCATACCTATTAGGATGGCTATAATTTTTTTAAAAAAATGGGAAATAACAAGTATTGGCAAGAATGTAGAAAAACTGAAATACTCATATCTATGAGAATGTAAAGTAAGGCAGCCACTTTGGAAAAATAGTTTGGCAGTTCCTCAAAAAGATGAATACACAGTTACCATAGGCCTAGGAATTCCCCTCCTATGTCTATACCTAAGAGAACTGAAAGCATGTTTACACAAAACCTTGTACATGAGCCCGGTGTGGTGGCACACACCTGTAATCCCATTTCTTGAGAGGCTGAAACAGGAGGATTGCAGATTTGAGGATAGCCTCAGCAACTTCTTGAGACTCTCAGCCCAGATTTTTTTCACCTGATGAATTTACAAGGAGAATGTTCACAATGTTGGTGTATTATTCAGCAATTAAAAAATGAAGTACTGATATATGCTATAACATGAATGGGCCTTGAAAATAGTATACTAAGTAAAAGAAGCCAGACAAGAATAGCCACATATTGTCTGATCTCATTTATATGCAATGTCCAGAATAGGCAAATCCATAGAAATAGAAGGTAGGTTAGGGGATGTCTGGGGCTGGGATCCAGAGAAGAATGAGGTACAGGATTTCTTTTTGAGGTGATGAAAGCTTTCCAGATACAGAAATAGATGTGATCACACACACACACACACACACACACACGCACACACACATGCACACACACATGCACACGCACACTTACTAGCCTGTTTGTGAGAGGACCTAGGAGCAATGACACCCCAGTCAGTACAATGAAATCTGGCATCTAGATCTTAGACCGTAAATATTATTCTCCAATTTAAAAATTCATTTCAGTACAATGAAATCTGGCATCTAGATCTTAGACCGTAAATATTATTCTCCAATTTAAAAAGGGGGGGTTGTGGCAGGGGCAACATGAGAAGAACCTGCAGCATTTTGTGAGATCACAAAGTAAGAGTGTGCTCAAAAAGGAAGGAGCATGTTCAAAGAGAGCCAGGAGCCAAATTGGAGTTCCCAATGGCCAATGCTGGGACAATCTGAGCAACAAAAAAGGGATAATAATCTTACATGGTGGCCTATAGAATAAAATGGGTATTCATTAGGCCACACTGATATGAATAAATAAAGAGGAGAGAAAGGACATACTTCCTTATCATATAATTCCAATTAACAAATGTGGAAGGAATAATGGAAATAGAAAATCACCATTAGGCAGACATTGCAGGCAAAATGTATTGATAGATGCTAAAATTAACGGGTAGAAGAATCATGAGAAACAGGACATTCTCAGTCTCAAAAGTATCTCCCCACCAGACACTTAATAGTGAAGAAACTTAGCAGAAAACAACAGAACCAAGTAATCAATGTTAGCATTACCAATAATACAACACATGTACTCCCTGATAGGATGCAGTGAAAAGGACTCAACTTCGTTTCTGTGGTGATCTTGCCAGAAATTGATAACCTCCATTTAATCATGAAAAGCCATCAAATCTAAGTTGAGGAACATTCTTCAAACTACCTTTCTTCAAAAGTCTCAAAGTGATGAAAGACTGAAGAAGTGTCACAGATTTAAGGAGACTAAGAAGACATGGCAACTAAATGTAATTTAGCTGCCCTAGAAAGTCGATGGACCAGTAAAAGGACTTTAGTGAGAAAACTGTTGAAATTCTAATAAGAATTGTGGGTGAAGATTTTTTAATAGTATAGTATTAATGTAAATACCCTTGTTTGGTAATTAGGCTATGATTAGGTAAGATGTTATTGTTGATGGAAGCTAGATGATAGGTATATGGGAACTCTAAAATTTTTACAACTTTTCTGTAAAATGAAGTAAAAAGTCAAAATATGAAAACTCTGTTAAGAAATAAACTTATGAAAGCGTGTGACAAGAGGGATCATCCTTTGAAATATTTGGAAACTGCAGTTGACCCCAAGTGCAAGTTAACAAACATACTAAATCTTTATTACAGCAGGTTGCTAATCAGTTTCTCAACCATTAAACTTTCCTACTACCTGGTCACACTACTGTTGAACTTGATTTCCTTACAAAGAGAACATTCTACTCAAATCTTATCTCTTTAAAAATTGCTTTTGGAAGCTGGGCATGATGGCGCACACTTATAATCCCAGTACTTTGTAAGGCCCTCAGCAACTTAGTTTCATAACTAAATAGGGCTGGGGGTGTAGCTCAGAGGTAGAACACCGCTTGGTTCAATCCCCAGTCACACACACACACACACACACACACACACACACACACACACACCAATACTTTCTACTTTACTGTGGTCCATGAACCAGGATCTCAGGTCCTCCCCAGACCTACTGAGTCCAAATCAGTATTTTAACATTAATCCTCAGGTGATCTATATCTGTATTAAAATTTGAGAAGCACTACCGTAGCGTTATCAATGTATGCAGCAAGTAGCAATTTGAAAAAAGAAATATTACCATCACACAAGTCATAATGGATTCAGCCTGAACAGAGCATTCTCTCCATTTCAACAGATCAGAAGTTTGCTTGGTGGTCCATTTCCCACCACTATCATCATTCCCATCCCAAGGAAGGGACTTTTCAGCTAAAATCTCAGGGCTGAGTAAACATTCACAATGTTTGATGGTGAGTGAAGACAAGGAGGAAGGGAAGGTTGGAGAGTTTTTCAGAAAGAAACAACTGTATGTAGAAAGGTTCTAAAGGAAAACTCAGCATGATATCTTAGATGAATTGAAAGAGGCCAGATGGCTAATTGACAGAGAGCCTAGAGGAGACAGACATAAAATGAGGATGAAAAACTCACCCAGGTGACAGGAGCTTGTTTCTTATCTGTCTTCTTTTTACTAAACTTTATTTCAGAATGGTTTGGGATTCACATTGAACTTGTAAAGATAATACAGAGAGTTTCCTTATCCAGTTTCTCTTAATGCTAACATCTTTCATTACCATGGGACATTTGTCACAGCTAAGAAACCAACTCTGGTATATTGCTCTTTACTAAAGTCTAGACTTTATTTAGATTGCACTTATTTTTCCACTGATGCCCATTTTCTGATTTAGGGTTCAGTCTAGGATCTCACACTGTATTTAGTTGCTATGTCTCCACAGAATCCTCTAGAATGTGATAATTTCTCAGACTTTCCTTGTTTTGAGGAGTGTAAGTGAGGTATTTTGTAGAACACCTTTCAATTTGATGTTTTCCTAGGGTTGTAGATTTGGAGGAATAATACTACAGAGATTACATGCTCTTTTCATTGCATAATATAAAGAGTTGCTATTGATACATCTTCTTACTGGTGGTGTTAACCTTAATCATGGTCAAAGTAGGTTTGCCAGGTTTCTTGACTACATTTTGTTTCCCCTGTCTGTATTCTGTTCTTTCACTCTATCCAGCTCACACTCAAGTGGAGAGGGAAGATTTCACAGGATTTTGTAGAAGAATCTGAGTTCCTAAGAATTTTGGGAAGCCATTGAATGATTTTTAATTAAGCAGGGAGGTGACATCAAATTTACATTTTAAGATTAATATGAGCCGGGCATGGTGGCACACACTTGTAATCCCAGTACTTGGGAGGCTGAGACAGGAGGATACGGGTTTGTGGCCAGCCTCAGGTACTTAGTGAGGTCCTCCACAACTTAGTGAGACCCTGTTTCAAAATAAAGAACAAAAATAGGGCTGGGGGTGTAGCTCGGAGGTAGAATATCCCTGGGTTCAATCCCCAGTACCGCAAAAAAAAAAAGATGAATATGCTTTGAACATATCAAAGGAGGCCAGAAATGAATGTAGGTATACCAGGAAAAAGGCTCTAGCAGTAATTCAGGCAGGAGACAATGGTGGTTTGGTCTAATAAAGGAATTAAGGAAAAAGAAAGAAGTGAGTAGATTAAGAGATATTAAGGGAGTAAAATTGCCAGGATTTGGCCAATTTTGGTTAAATAAAAGGAATGAAGGAGAGGAATATCCAAGGATTATCCCTGAAACAAGTTTCTGTTTGAGCAGCTGGTTGGACATCAACAAGATTGAAAGCAAATGGACACAGTAAACAGGCAAGCAGAGAAGGCTGAGGCCTCCTTAATGGAGGCAATCTCAGAGCAATGGAAAAATAGTGCTATGGGTCATATGCCCTACTGAATTCTGAAGGCATTGGTTTTCTGAGTATACATGTCTAATCTGAATGGCTCTGTACCATGGGCAGAGCCCTCTAACAATAAAACAGACAGGTCATGGGGCATAGCTCAGTGGTAAAGCACTTTCCTAGCATGTGCAAGGCTCTGCATTAAATCCCCGGCATTGCAAAAGCAATAAAACACCTTTGTCCAGTTAGATAAAGCTTGCTCTTGAGGAAAAGCTTCTCCCTCATTTCCTACAAATCCTTGAGAATAACAATTCAGCGGCCATCCCTTTCTATCAAGGGCTATACTTGCACTTATCGGCCCATGCAATATTAGGTGTGAAGTTCATTAGGGTTCTGAATCTCCAGAGTGTTCTGTGGGCTTGGGGGTGAGGCCTCATGGTAGAGTCACCTGACATCCCAGTTTCCCCAATCTTTTTCATCTTCTGGAGCCATATATTATCTAAGGCAGAAATCAAGATCTTAGGAAGATTCAGATATTGGAGATAGAATGTATGCTTGACACTGTAGGGTGACTCTTGAACAAGTAAAATATAAGGTCAAGCTGTTTACAGAGGAGGTAGATTGTGAAAGGCTTGCAGGCCATTGTAAGAACTTTGATATTTACTGAGTGAGGTGGAAAACTGCTGGAGAGTTGTGAGTATAGAGGTATCACAATTTGGTCTTATATTTTAAAGGATCCTTCTGACTGTACATTGGGAATAAACTGTAGAAGGTCAAAGGAAAAAGAAAGACCAATTAGGAGGTTACTGCAAAATCTACACAATAGATTTGGGGTGGCTCCCATTAGGATGGCAGTAGTGAAGATAGTACCACATAGTTGAATATTGAATGTATGTTGATGATAGAACCATTTGCTGATGGGTTGAATGTGTGCAGTGAAAGAAAAAGAAGAGTCAAAGAGTCTAAAGGATTTGTAGCCTCAGCGAGTGGGAAGATAGAGATCCCATTAACTACGATGGTAAGGAATTCAGGGGTTAGAGGTTTGGAGGGGTGACAAAAATCATATATTTAAAGTTGGACATAGTGAATTTGATATGCTTGCTAATCATCCAAGTACAGGTCAAAAGTTGGACATATATGTCTGGAGTTCAGAGGAGAGGTCTTGGATGGAGATATGAATTTAGGGGTCATAAGAATATGGTTGCTCCTTAGGGTCATGTTATTGAATGAGATATCTAGAATGTGAGTTGTAGATAAGAGAGGGGGGGAAGACTAGCCAGAACACTACAATATTTCAATATTTGGGGTTAGGAAGTTCAGTGTAGAGAGAGTTATCAAAACAGACATAGAGAGTGTGGCCAGTGAGGTAGAAGGAGAACCAAGAGAGTGGTGTACCAAAGTCAAATAAAAAATATATATATATATAAAGAAAGAGTCATCCACTGTGTCAAATGTCACATGTCAAGAATGTTGAGGACTGAGAATTCATCCTTGAACTTAGTAGCAGGGAAAAAAGTCTGAGTGTAAAAGTTCACAAGAGGAGAGGAACTGGAGACAGCAAGTATAGAGGGCTCTTTTGAGCAGTTTTTCTGTGATGATGAGCAGAAAAAATAAAGTAGTTGCTCAGAGGTTGTGTGTCTTGTTGTATCTTCTGTTTTATTTTTGTTATTTATTTTGTTGCTGTTGTTGTTGTTGTTGTTTTGAGGCGGGTCTCACTATATTGCCCAGGCTGGTCTTGAACTCCTGGGCTCAAGTAATCCTTCCACCTCAGCCTCCCAAGTAGCTGGGACCACAGATACGTGCTCCTGGTCTTTGTTTTGTTTCCTTTGTTTTGTTTGTTTTTATTGTAGGAGAAATAACAGTAAATTTGTGTGCAAATAAGACTGATGCAGTAGAGAGTGGAAATTGCATGATGTACAAACCTGAGGCTAAAGAGATGTCCTGCAGAGGAAATGAGGAACAAGATGTGATACACAAGTGTAGAGGTTAGCCTTAGAACAACTGATCCACAGTAATAGTAGGAAAGGAAAATAGACCAAAATAGGTGCCAGTAGGTAGATATGGTGGGGAGAATATGTGGAAATTGTCAGTAAAGTAACAAGCTGAGCCGGGCATGGTGGTACTGTAATTCCAATACTTGGGAAACTGAAAGGAAGATTATAGGTTCAAGGCCAGACTCGGCAACTTACCAAGACCTTATTCCAAAATAAAAATAAAATAGGGCTGGAGGCATAGCTCAGAGGTATAATTCCCCTAGGTTTGATCCCCAGTACCAAAAAAAAGAAAGAAAAGAAAAAAAAGGAAGAAAGAAAAAGCAAGCAAGCTCAATGACAATGAAATTGTACCAGTTAGATATCTCATTGGCTCTGCCAGTAAAAAAAAAAAAAAAAAAAAAAAAAAAAAAAAAAAAAAAAAAAAAAAAAAAAAAAAAAAAAAAAAAAAAAAAAAAAAAAAAAAAAAAAAAAAAAAAAAAAAAAAAAAAAAAAAAAAAAAAAAAAAAAAAAAAAAAAAAAAAAAAGAGCCATTGGTGACAGTGGGGGCAGGAGCTAATAGCGAAGTCATAGCAGGACAAGGTAAGACAGAATTGAGAGCTACCACTGAAATTGTGTCCAAATAATTGTGTCCCAAGTGTTATAACACTAAACTATTTCTATGTATACATTATTGTGTTGCTCGAATAGCAAAGTCATCTACCTTCTACTTAAAACAGTCTATGGGAATATTGCTCATGGGTTTGGATCTTGTGGGAACTAGTTTAGATTTACTCTGTTAAGACAATAAATCATAGCCCTATGCTCAATCAGCTGTCTTGAAAATGCTGCCTGTGGTCATAAGGCAGATGAACCTGACAACCTCACCAACACTGAAGAAAAATGATTTAGTCATGCCCTGTCCTAATGCCGTGACCTTAATAGAGTCTTCTAGAAAAAAATAGCCACAGAGAGCTACCAGTGATAAAAATCTTGTTTTATTTTCACATTCTGCGGGAAGTTACAAAGCAACATTTCTCTGTCAACAACTTTGCACCCTTTGCAAAAAGTTTCCGGCTCTAAAATAGTGGCAATCAGTTTAAGTTGGGGGAATCCTCCTGGGAAGACACCCACGAAGGGGGAGGGGTGATGAATGTGAAGACACCCACCTGGCCACCAAGGTCCTCACCACCAGTGGGGAAAGCAGTCATACCCAGCTGGCCTTCACAAACAGTTTCAGCTTGTGAAAGGGATGGGGAAGGAGGAGAGGGGCTCAGTGGCACCATGAGATCAGAGGAAGGAGAGCAATGGTTGGAGGCCCCGTGGAGGGAGGACCATCATAGGTTTCAGAGTCCACCACGAGTCCCAACTCTGTGACCTTGGGCAAGTTTCTTACTGGTCTTAGGCCTGTTTTTTTTTTCAAAAGTAAAATGGAGACAATATCAATATCTTCAGATGGAAGATTAAAGGAGATCAGTCAGTGCTGGGGCACCCGCATGTAATCCCAGGTACTCAGATGGCTGAGGCAGGAAGATCTCAAGTTCAAAACCAGCCCGGACAGTTTAACGAGACCCCATCTCAAAATAAAATTAAAAAGGCTGGGATGTAACTCAGTAGCAGAGTGCTTGCCTAGCATGCATGTGGCCCCTGGGTTCAATTTCTACTACCATGCGTGCCCATGGGTGTGGACACAAACATGCATATACACAAACATTAAAAGAGATTATGTATCTAAAGTCCCAAAGCACGTTGAAGCCCTGTATTCAATCCCAAGCACCAGTAAGGTAAAATGAAGTTCCTAGCACATGGTAAACAACCAGTAAACAGCCATTGCTGCTACTACTGACGACATGATGTTCCACCTCACCCCAGTCTCATCTAAAAAATTTTCCAACACCAATTAATCTCCATTCTCATATTCTCTCTCTCTCTCTCTCTTTTTTTTTGGTGGTGGTACTGAGGATTGAACCCAGGTATGTTCCACCTCTGAGCTGTACCCCCAGCCCTATTTTATTTATTTATTTATTTATTTTTATTAGTATTATTTATCATTTTATTTTTAATATGTTTTTATTGGTGCATTGTAGTATCACATCACAATGAGTATGAGTTTGGTGTTAACATACATGCACACAGCTCTTGGTGTCCCTCCCCCCGACCATGTAGCACTGAGAATGATCTTGGTATAATCTTATATGTACACATTGTTTATGATAGTAATTCCATAGATTAACTTCTTTCTTGCCCTTCCCCTTCCTTTGTACCCCTTCCCTTGCACCTCTGAGGGTTCTCTGTTGTCACTGGAGACCCTTTTGTGTCCCCACTACTCCCTAGGTTGTGCATATTAATGAAAATATATGTCCCTTCTTTTTGTGTGATTGGCTAATCTCACTTAACATAATGTTCTCCAGATCTTTCCATTTTCTTGCAAATGCTGTTATTTTGTTCCTCTTTATTGCTGAGTAGAATTCCATTGTATGTATTTCCCATAATATTGTAACCCATTCATCTGTTGATGGACACATAGGTTGGTTCCATAATTTGGCCACTGTGAATTGTGCTGCTATGAACATGGGTATGCATATATTACTGTTGTTTTCTAGTTTCAATCTCTTTGGTATGATACCCAGTAGTGGTATAGCTGGATCATATGGTGGATCCATTCCCAGTTTTCTGAGGAATCTCCACACTGATCTCCATAGTGGTTGAACTAGTTTGCAATCCCACCAAAAGTGTAGAAGAGTCCCAATTTCCCCACATCCTCGCCAACATTTGTTTTTGTTAGACTTCTTAATGCTTGCCATTCTAATTGGGGTCAGATGAAATCTTAGAGTAGTTTTGGTTTGCATCTCCCCGATTGCTAATGATGTTGAACATTTCTTCATGTATCTATTGGCCATTTGTATCTCTTCTTTCATGAAGTGTCTATTCATTTCAGTTGCCCACTTCTTGACCGGATTGTTTGTTTTCTTAGTGTAAAGTCTTTTAAGTTCTTTGTATATCCTAGATATTAGACCTCTGTCAGAGGGATAGCTTGCAAAGATCTTCTCCCATTCCGTAGGCTTTCTCTTTAAGCTCTTGATGGTTTCCTTTGATGAGCAGAAGCTTTGTAGTTTAATGCTATCCCACTTATTAATTCTTGTTTTAATTTCCTATGCTTTGGAGGTCTTGTTGAGGAAGTTTCTACCTGTGCCTGTATGGTGGAGTGTTGGACCTATGGCTTCTTCTAGTAATTTCACAGTCTCTGGTCTAACTTCCAAGTCTTTGATCCATCTCGAGTTGACTCTTGTGCAGGGTGAAAGGTAAGGATTCAGCTCCATTTTTCTACAGGTAGATAACCAGTTTTTCCAGCACCAGTACGCAGGATCCAGAGCTCGGGTGTTGGCACGTGAGGAACACTTCGAGGCCCCGTGTTGGGTGCGGGAACTGAGGCGCGGGTGACAGTGCCAGAAGGTGCCCTGTTTCCGAGGCGCGGGTGCTGGGGGTTGCCCGGGCCCCTAGGGATGCACATATGCTTTGGGTCTTGGGCAATGCCACCGGAGGGTGCCCGGGCTCTGATGCGCTGCACTGAGGTTTTCGAATGGGCCCATGGGAGGAGCGGGCTCTGGGTATCGAGTAGCGGCGCCTAGAGGTGCACAGGCTCTGGCACGTGGCACAGAGGATCGCAGGTGGGTCCCAGGGGGGAACGTGTGCTCCTAGATCTCAGGTGGCAGCGCTGGGGCGTGCCCTGACTCAGAGACAACCCGGAGAGTCGCGCGGGTCTTGGGTGGCGGCGCGGTAGGGTATCCGGGCTCTGGAGCGCGGCACAGAGGCTCTCTCGTGGGGGAGAGAGGTGCAGGCTCTGGGTCTCAGGTGGCTGCACCAGGGTCCAAGGCAGGGCACGGAGGCCACCTGGGACGCACAGGAGGTCGCTGTTGTCTGAGGCTGGGTGTGGAGGGCCCAGTGATGCGGGGAGGGGGCACCGAGTCACAGGGCGGGCGCAGAGGCCGCCAGGGTGACGCGGGGGGGGGGGGACGCCGAGGAATGGTACCTGGCGCTGAGGCCGCCGAGGTGACTCCGAGGCCTGGGGCGGGCACAGAGGCTGCCAAGTTGACACACAGGGACGCTGAGGTCTGGTACCTGGCGCAGAGGCTGCCAAGGTGACGCCAAGGCCTGGGGCGGGCGCAGAGGCCACCGGGGTGACGAAGGAGGATGCCGAGGCCTGGGGGTTGCAGAAGCTGCCAGGGTCACACGCAGAAATGCCGAGGTCTGGTACCTGGCGCAGAGGCTGCCGAGGTGACACCGAGGCCTGGGGCGGGCATAGAGGCCGCCTAGATGACGCAGGGGGTGGATGCCGAGGCCCAGGGTGGGCGCAGAAGCTGCTGGGGTGACACGAGAGGACGCCAAGGTTTGGTACCTGGCACAGAGGCCGCCGAGCCGACGCCGAGGCCTCGGGCAGAGGCCACCAATGTGACGCCGAGGCCTGGGGCGGGTGCAGAGGCTGCCAGGATGACACGTGGCAACGCCGAGGTCTGGTGCCTGGTGCAGAGTCCACTGGAGTGACGTGAGGCCTGGGGCGGGCGCAGAGGCCACCAGGGTGACGCGGGGGGGGGGACACCGAGGCCCAGGGCGGGCGCAGAGGCCGCCGGGGGGAAGCCGAGGAATGGTACCTGGCGCAGAGGTCTCCGAGGTGGCGCCGAGGCCTGGGGCAGGTGCAGAGGCTGCCGAGGTGACGCTGAGGCCTCCCTATTTCATTTTTTATTTTGAAACATGGACTCACTAAATTACCACACTGGCCTCTAACCTGTGGTCCTCCTTGTCTCAGCCTCCCAAGCATTCAGATTACAGGTCTGCATCACCACACCTGGCTCTCATTTGTTTTGTTGTTGTTTTTGCAGTACTGAGGATTGAACCCAGGGGCATTCTACTTCCGCGCTACACACCCAGCCCTATTTTTTTATTCTTTATATTGATACAGGATCTTACTAAGCTGCAGAGGCCTCACTAAGTAGCTAAGGCTAGCCGCGAACCTGCAATCCTCCTGTTTCACCCTCCCAAGTACTGGGATTATAAGCATGCACCACCATGCCTGGCTTCTCATTTGTTTTTTAAACAAATATTTATTGAGCTCTTGCCAGGCTCTGAACTAGGCTCTGAGGTCAGATGGTAAGCCTAAAGAACCATGGTTCCTCCCCACATGGAATTAGCTAGCTGTCTGTTGGGGAAACAGATATATTATGTTTAAAATCAGACCACCATAACACTGTAATTGAGATCCTGGTGTTTTGAGAGACTCTCATAGGAGTATTTAACCTTGCAACAAAGGCATTCCTGAAAAGGTGGCTTTGGAGCTGGAATTTGAAGAGCAGGTAAGCAATAACCAGCTGAGGAGGAGGGAAGTGCTCCCAGTAGAGGCAACAAGGTGTGTGAAGTCTGTGGCAGACAGTTGAAAACATCCCAATAAAGCTGCAGGAAAGACAGACAACCAGGGAGGACACAATTGAAAGGAAGTAGGGCAATTGAAGTAGAAACTAAACCATGCAGGGAAGCCTATTAGAGTGTCAGCAAGGCTTTAATTCACCATGACAAAGTCATTTCATTTTATTTTGTTCTATTATAGTACTAGGGATCCAACCCAGGGGCATTCTACCTCTGAGTTACACCCCCAGCCCTTTTTATTTTTTGTTTTGAAACAGGGTCTCACTAGGTTGCTGAGTGGCTGAGGCTGGTCTTAAACCTGTGATCCTCCTGTCTCAGCTTCCTAAGTACTGTGATTACAGGAGTGCACCACCATGCTCGGCTGACAAAGGCCTTTTAAATGATACGGGGAAAATAATAGTGCTTCATGATTTTATCCATGGCATTAATGACATTCTACTTTTTACATTTTTATTGGTGCATTATAATCATATATCACAATGAAGTTCAGATGATAGACATACATGCACACAATATTTGGTGAGCTTCCCCCCCAGATCCCACCTCACTCCCTCCCCTTCCTTGTACACAATATTGAGATTGGCATTGATAATTTTGTATATGTACATAGTGTCAATTGAAGTCTTTCCTTCATCAAGTCCCCCTCCCCCCACAGCTGTCAATGTGCACTAGACCCCTTTCATGACTCCACTGGGATTTCTCCTATTTTGTCTGTAGTCTCTTTTGTATCCCAGTTTCTCCCTAGCTTCCACATATGATACAAAAACCTATAATCTTTCATTTTTTGTGTGACTGGCTGATCACAGCTTAATATTCTCTAATTCCATTAATTTTCCTGCAAATGATATAATTTTGTTCTTTTTTTATGGCTGAGTAGAATTCTATCATGCATATTCCATAATTTCATAATCCATTCATCTGTTAATGGATACCTAGGCTGGTTCCATAATTTGGCTATTGTGAATTGTGCTGCTATAAGCATAGATATGCATGTATCACTATAATATTCTGGCTTCAATATCTTTGGAACGATACCCAGGAGTGGTATACCTGGGTTGTATGGTAGTTCCATTCCCTGTCTTCTGAGGAATCTCCACACTGATCTCCAAAGTGGCTGCACTAATTTTCAATTCCACCAACAATGTATGAGTTCCTATTTCCCCACATCCTGCCAGCATTTATTATTGTTGTTTTTTTTTTTTTTTTGCGGTACCGGGGATTGAACGCAGGGGCGTTCTACCTCTGCGCTATACCCCCGGCCCTATTTTCCATACTTTATTTTGAAACCTGGTCTCACAAAGTTGTGGAGGGCCTCACCAAGTAGAGAGAGAGAGAGAGAGAGACAGGG